>JANTNT010209607.1:0-26916 GCA_024752375.1 Entacmaea quadricolor
GAAAACTATCTCCAACGGAATAAAACTGAGTTCGAAAGAGAGTTCCAATGCACTTTATTGTTTTTGAGGTCCCGGCTAGCTTATCTATCACGTTGAAACTAAAATATTTCACTTTATTTAAATATCTCAATACATTCCCTTACAATTTCCAAACCTAGAATTTTCAAATTATCATACTTAAACTGCGCATGTCCGTTCGGAATTTCTTGCGATGTCGCCCTTTCAACCTTTTTGAAATAGCTACACAGTAATCGGCTCATGAAAATATAATTTTAATTAAAAAAAGAGTAATGCCGTTGCAAGTAAAAATAAATGTTATATCATTATGGTATGTTAGGTGATGTTAGTAACCAAGTCGACTATTATCACATTGGATGCTTTAAAGATACCGGGGATCGTGGAATGCCCGAATATCTAAAAGGAATGGCTTCAATAGAGAAATGTGCTGATGCTGTACGTAGTAAAGAATATAAAGCGTTTGGTGTACAGTATGGCGGTGAATGCTGGTCTGGTGTAAACGCCAGTCTGACCTATGACAAATATGGCAAAGCTACCAACTGTGAGAATGGTATTGGTGGATCATGGGCCAATGACGTCTACTTCTTCTATAGTAAGTTAATATCTCTTGTTCAAAGGCTGGATGAGTTTCTGTTTCATTTACTGATACAGTGAACTATTTGTGAGTCTATGGCAGGCGCGGATCCAGACCGGTTTACAACGGTTTATTTGAAACCGGTAAAATCTTTTTAGGTTTTACTGTAGACAGACCAATTTTACAGATCAGTGAAAATACTTGTATCATGTTGAGTTCGGAAACCAGTCCGCAACCTTTGGTCTGAATCCGCGACTTTATGGCAAGAGCGGATCCAGGGGTGGTGAAGGGGGTGACAAGTCACCCCCATTTTTGTAGAAAACCCCATGAAAACCACTAAAAAAATAATTTATTCATCCCCCTTCTTCGTGAAAGAAAGTCACCCCCCTTAAACAAATTCTGGATCCGCCACTGTATGGTGGACTGATAACTGATGATAACAACACGAGAGAGAGAGAGAGAGAGAGAGAGAGAGAGAGAGAGAGAGAGAGAAGAATATAACTCAGTCCTTATATCGCCTTGAATGAAGTTTTCGAGTCTTTATGTCATTTTACTAATCTAAAAGGCCCAACTGCGTTTTAAAACATTCACAAAAGCCACTGATGATGCGATTTCTTCTGCCCGCGTAAGGTTTTAAATGTTTGGATCGATATAAACGATCTTTGAGTAATCACAATGACCCGTACAACATATATTACTCTAATAGAGGCTTTGCCCCATCAAGTGATGGCAGCCATGACAGGAGGCAGAAACGATTGAATCTAGTCTATTCTGATTTACACAAGAAAGAATTCATTTTCCCAGTTTTGCCTCCTGTCATGGCTGCCATCACGTGACGGTACAAACCCTCTAAATTAGTAGTCATTAATTCCATTGTTTTCTTTTGCTTTCTTTCGATCTCTATTGGGTTTCTTGCTTTCACTCTGTGAGCCATTGAAGTTTCAAAATTTACAAATAAATGTATATCTTGGATGGACAGTTGGTTTAAACGAAAAGATTTTTCTAGGAAAAATTTTCTTTTTTTACAATCAAACATATCCATAAATATTATTAATATTGTTATAAAAGTACAAAATAGCTACTTAATATGATATCAGCAAGAGTGAGCTCTAATAATACTCTCTCATACTGGCGTTACCAGCATTACAGCACGACAATATAGTTTATTAACAATTTGCAATCGATAGGATGATTGCAATCTTGCAGACTGAGACGAATTTTTACTGAAACTTGATTAATTTTATATCAACAATTATTTTTACAGTCATCTATGTTCCAAACTTAGATGTAAATATTGCTCCTAACATCAAACCAGGGTTGATTGTGGCTCATTTCACTGCAAATCACAAAGATACTTCTCTTGTCATTCCGCCATTGACCTACACGATAACAGGTGTTACTACTATGCGGGCAAATGCAGAAATTGATGGCACTGGAGTTATTGATTCCTGCGGCTCTAAATCTGTCAGTAACTCGTCTTTTCCTTTCTGTTTCTACAAAAGCCAAGGTATTGTTGTTTTCAGTAAAAACTTAAATTGTTCAGAGGGCGATACATTTGTTATCAGCATCAATGTTACTGACTCAGAAAATAATACAATTGAAAAGACTGTCAACCCGAATGGTAAAGTTACTATTGTCTGTAAAGAAGAATGCAAAAACACAAGCTCATTGTACGAGAATGCAACAAAGACCTGCAGTACAAGATCAAACCTATCCTTTCAACTTAATGACACAAAAACAAAGGCTATTAATACTCGGGACATTTATGCTATTTATGAGTTGCGCATTTTCGATATCAAAAGAGATACATCAACGTGTTATTTAAAATTCAATATAAGTTATAACTCTGAAGAGGTGAGTTGGGACGATGTGGAAAATCAAACGAACATGACACATATATTGGAGTACCCTATCATCATTACAGGACCTGTTATTAACATCACGTTACTTAGCAACGGTTGTAATACGTCATCAGCTAGCTTGACATTGGTGTTTGTTCCTCAACATCCTGAGGAATGTAACATCAGCTGGACATGTCTTGACGCTGTTTTTTATTGGAAGAATTCGTTGCTTGATACTGGATGTGAATCAGACCCTTATAATCTGCGCATGCGTTATGGAAACTGTGTTGGTGAGTTGACTGTTGTTATTTTGTTTTCTGTAGTGAAGAGATAGAAAACGAGCGCGCGTGCTGTGTCGAGTTATATAAGCACGCGGGAAATTACGTGAGCCCGAGAGAAGTGCTAGGAGAAGCACGAGTCGTATGCGAGTGCTTCTCCGCATTTCTCGAGGGCTCACGTAATTTCCCAAGTGCTTATATAAGTCGACATAGCACAAGCAATGCTCGTTTTGTACCTCTTTTATAAAATAACTAAGATATAACGATCTATGTCCATTTTGTCAACAAAACATCGCTTGGCTTGCTGACGTCATTTCCTCACGATCTATGTTGAGTTATATAAAACGGTAATTGACCAATGAGAGCGCGCGTTATATCTTAGTTATTTTATAAAATGTTTTCTTGAAGGGAACCATTTTGATTTAAATTTTAATATTGTTTAGCCTAATGCGATATGTTTTTACACATGGTAGCTCATAGTCAGCGGAACGGTTTAAAAGCGGCGGAGGGGGACTTACAACGCTCATTGAACCTGACAGGGTCTTACGCTTCTTCCCTTTAGCAATCAATTTATTTGTTGTACTACTGAAGTAAAGGCCAAATTATGCGATAGACATTTGTAAGTCGAGATAAGCATATTTTATTGAAACTTTTTATCATATGCGAGCGAAGCGAACAAAGAGGTGTTTTTTGACTTAAAAATTGGTTAGTACTTTTTACGAATCTGAAGCGAATTGAACTAGATTAAGGTAGAGATTTTTTTTCGAATCGTCCCGGCGTGAGCATTTGCAGCAACACTTCATGACTAGATGGGATGAATGGTAAATAGGCCTTTTGCATGATGGCGTCATTTTACTGACAAGACCAGGATGCTTTGCATTTTTTCTTTGTTATTCAGATTTTTAATCCCTTATGGGAAAAGTAAGACAATTGGTGCTAATTATACAACAAAAGAAGGTGAGCAAGGCATCCTGGTCTTGGTAGTAAACGACGTCATAATGCAAATAATACAAAACGCCTATTGATTTGTAAATTATCAAATATCTAAAAATTACGTTGTGCTTAAAAAGGAAAATACTTGGCTGCGATTTTGTTTATTTGTTATATTTTTAAAATAGGAAGATGCAAGTTAAAAAGGTATTAAAAACTATTTTTATATTCTCACTGGGCATGCCTAGAGTTCCTATTCCTGCTTTATGTTTTTCAGAAAAACCTATTATCACGACAAGACCACAGCCTTGGCGCGGTAGATCCGGGACAAATTTTATCTTATCTTGCGTCGTACAAAAAACTATTCCTGCTAATATCACGTGGTATAGGGGAGGAAACGAAATCAACAATATAACAAGCGAAATCAACAATATAACAATAGACGTTAATGATCAAGGTTACTATTGGTGTAAAGCAAGTAATAGGTATGGAACAGCACGAAGTAGAAAGGTTTTACTTGTTGTTACAGGTAAGTTACAGTGTAGTCATGGAAATAATATCAATACCAACCCCCCCCAATCTTTTAAAAGGGGGCATACATTTTAATATTAAAATCTAATCAAATATCTTTTGACCGTGCCCAAACCAATTACCAATAAAAAAAGTAGCTTTCGACTGGTACGGTATTACTCGAGCCTTTTACAGAACAAATCATTCTATGGACGAAATCTTGTTAGTTATACAACGACACCATACGTAAAAGAACACCGAATTTAGTGACAATTTTCCAATTTTTTGATATTTTGATAATCCTGTATAGACCCTTTACAGCGTAACTTGACAACCCTTGTCAAGCGTGAACTGGAGGACAACTAGGTACGAAACTATAGTCGAACGCTGGCGAGATAGGCAAAGAAAATCACAACTTTTTTACTCTAAATCATAATTAAAAGATTTCTTCTCTGGATGTTTTAGAAGTTTATAACCCAGAGATGCTAGAAAGAGGAATTCAATCAAATTGAAGACTCAAATTGAGAAGACGAGATATGGGTGATCGTTATAAGCGGCTTGACGTGACTTTAATCTTACATAAAGCTAATACTCGAATTTGATGGATTTCCAAAACTTTACTTTTATTTTATAGATATTTAGTTTGTTATACAAGTCTCCAAAATGATACAGAAATTCGCAGTACAACTGCTCTAAACAAAAATTTAAAACTACATATAATTTTTGTAATTGTAATATGCAAATTACTAGACCGCGCAAGAAGCCCGGCAAGATTACAAGAGACATATGGAGATATTCAAAAACGGTTTACACGCGATTCAGTTTCTCTCACGAGTTGATTTTAACTCACAGAACTAGAATAGCAAATATCTATCAAAGAAAACCAATTTTTTATAATCCAACGATTTCGAGCGTAGTTTTTCGAATGTTTCTGTTACGTATATCGAACGAATAATAACCACTAGTAACTTTACGATTACTAATCAATTTAAGTCATCAGTTCTATCAAATACCTCTTTCTGGCATCTTTACGTTATGAACTTGTATAACAACCAGAAAGAAACCTTGTCAATATGTTTAAGAGTGAAAAACTAAGATTTTCTTCGCCTATATCGCCAGTGTTCGGCTTTTCTTTCCTCCCTGGTTGTCCTCCAGTTCGCGCTTGACAACCGTTGTCAAGTGACGCTGTAAAGGGTCTATTTGTACCTCTTAGAGGGCCCAAATTTGTTCTGCCATTGAGTGCCACTCTTTTTAAATAAAGTTTGTTAATTAATTGATTGATTGCTTCATACGCAACTTTTCATTTGTTTTCATCTTCTTAAGAACACTGGATATGCTACCCATCTGATGCAAGGATTGCGGTACTGTAATCCTTATTACGGAAATTTCATTATTTACCGTTTTTAGAGATTTGTCGAAGAGAGACGACAGGCAAACATGACTTCAAAGGTTACTTTACCTGGGACGCAGTAACAATTGGTGAGACAAGAAATGTGTCTTGTCCTCTCGGACCAGATGGGTCATCTGCTACACGAACATGTGGCGGGAATTTTAGCACTGGGGCTATCTGGCGCGATCCAAAGGATGAAATGTGTAGAACCAGAAAGGAAAGAACACAAGCAATGTACAATATCTCAGAGGTAATACCTTTTTTTATTTCAAATAATTTTTTTTATTTCAAGAGCAGAGGCATGTTTCAAAAAGGAAAAAATAGATTAGCTTTGATCAATCGGTACTAAATCGATACTAGATGACCTTGTAGACGAATATTTTCCTTTATTCATAAAAAAGGAATGAGCACACCAACAACTTGAGTTTTATATTACTTAACAGATCGAAGTGAACGCGACAAATGCAAAAGACGTAGCTAAACAATTTAATACAATATTCAAATCTGGTTCTCCAAAAGACATGTCTGAGACAGAAGCTACAGTTGCTGCAGAATTATTGGAAAGGATTGTCAATATAGAATCTCAACTGAATGAGGTAAAAAAATAATGCCAATGCTATTTACAAAAATTTATGACCACTGAAAGTTTCTTATGACCGAGTTAAGTGTATAATTTGTTTCTTATTTAGACTGCTGATATGGTTGTCGAAATTATTGATACCATGATGGAGATGAACGCATCAAACCTGCCCGAAAATGCTTCTACCAAGTAAGACTTTTTTTACCAACGTTTTATCTTCCTTTTCCATCTGCCAAAAAAATGTTGTACATAAGCTGCACATGACAATCTCTCTCAGAAACTTTCACATTGTTAGGTACTTGTCATTAATTGTAGGGGAGTTGTGCAGTTTGAGTCAGTGTTGTGTTGCCAATCCCCCAACCAACCTCCCAATCCTTTCCCTATTCTACTGCACAATTTAAAAGCATATCCTCTTCGACCCTATAAGACTACATGACCTCGCAATCCTGGTCCTATGGTACACTTTGAATGTCAGATTTTCAGTTGGGCTTGGAGTATTTTCTGAGATTTTAAGGTTTGTCACTTGGTTGAAGTCAAAGCCGGTTAGTTGTTAGTTGGGTACCTCGTGAATTATATGATATTTAATTGTCAATTATATTATAACCAGACTTATCGCTGGGTATTTCATCCGCTAGATTAAAATTAAGTTAAATGTTAATAATAAATTTCAATTGAAAGTTCTTTTCTCCATATCTGTTAACTATGTTTTCTCCGAAAGTTAGAATTCTTACTCCTTTAAATATGCAGTTCAAAAGAATAAGGTATTTAGGTTATCTGTCTCTCACTCCGTACTGCACTCTGTATCTTATGTATGGTTCAATTACGTTATCTTTATTAAAGGGTCGTAAAGGTATTGAATCGAGTCGCCGAAAAGATTCCACTGAAGAAAGGTACCACATCAAGGGTGCTAAACAGCTCTAATCTCGCCATACAAGCAAATGAATTAAGCCTTAACTCTTTCAAAGGTATAACATTTGGTATCAAGAATAGTACAACCGTTAAACTACCAAGTACTATACTATCGGGAAAAAAACACAAAGGATCGGTCCGTATTGGATTCATATATTTTGCCAACAATAACTTATTTCAACCGAAAACTAAGTTAAAAGAAAACACAACAGCGAGTAGCGAGGTTTTATCAAGCACCGTTTACAGCACAGATACCACAAAACTGTCTGAACCTGTGATTTTAAGGTTTCCAAGCTCTGAAGGAAAGGAAAAAGGCTTAAATATGTCAATATGCGTTTACTGGAAAGAAAATGGTAAGATTACATTACAATCTAATGGCTTTAATCATAGTAATTATGCTTTAAACTATGTACGAGACTATATACGAAATAAATTAGGTGTCTATCATCTTGTTGACTGGTCTAATTTTTCCCAGTAAATTACTCCCGAAATCACTAAACTGTTCACAGTCACATTTTCGATCTATCATATCACTGGTTTTGATTATCTCACGTGATGCATTGGGCGCAAAAAATTTGATCACGTGATAAGTATGGTGCATTTCATGTGCACGTGCTTCATCCTAAACTTGATATAAAATGTATGTTGGATGAAGTACGCGCATAACATGCTCTACATATCACGTGATCAAATGGAGCGCCCCAATGCACCACGTGAGATGATCAAATTCAGTGATACAATGGATCGAAATTTCAGGACTGTGACCAGTTTAGTGATTTCAGCAGTAAGGCAAGACTACTTTTATTCAATTGCAGAGAGAAAGTGGTCCACGGAAGGATGTTCGCTGTGTGGCAACAATAACGATAATGATGATAGTGTAGCGTGTTGTTGCAACCACTTGACAAGCTTTGCAGTTCTATTTTCACCTGAAACTGAACCTCTTTCTGGAGAAGATCAAAAACATGAAAGAATCCTGGGAATTATCAGTTATATTGGTTGTGGCATCTCTTTTGCAGGGGTGCTATTTACCTTCTTGACTTACTCCTTGTTCAGGTAAGAAGGTTCTCCTTGGCTGACTAGTTTAATTCCACTTGGCATCTACATTCTTCACTTATGCCTTTCATTTTGTATTTCCATGCAAGAAGTTTAGTTAATTTATTTGCGGATTGATTTATCTGTTTTCTGACGAGTGGAATGTGTTTCAAACAAGTTAAGTAGAACGTTTTATGCTGAATGCTCCTTCAATGAGCTCGATTTTATCTAATATCATTAAATTATGCGAGCGCGAAATTCGTATGTCGAAACTTCCATACACCGAATGCCAATATGGCCGATCACCCGGGGCGAGTTGCAGCATATCGAGGCTACCGAGGATTCACTTCATTCACATATTCGCTAAACTGTTTACAGTTGTTTATCGTGTTCATTCCTCTGAATTTTTCCTGTTGAACACGATAAACAACTGTAAACAGTTTAGCGAATATGTGAATGAAGTGAATCCTCGGTAGCCTCAATTTGATGCAACTCGCCCCAGGCGATCGGCCATATTTGCATTCGGTTTATATGGAGGAAACTTCACTTCTTTTGGGGACCTAATGCAACAAAAGACATTCAGAGAAAAGAACCTATTGTTTCGAGGAACGAATCATATGACATGTTGCAAAATCGGTGAAGTTAAGTCTTACTGTTCCATTATCATTACATTTGTAATGATGCTTCTAGTTCTGTCCATAAACCGATTTACGGAATGTGCACCGAATAAAGCAAGAGAAAAACAACTTTGACTGTGAGATTCAGGATTTATCCATACCTGATCTTTGTTTGTCTTAACTAACAACAAATTCACCCGTAGTTTGGTTCTCAAACTGTCTCCTCCTTTGCTCTTGTGCGTAATATTTGTTCAGGAAACAGTAAAACGTTCTTCCGTAAAAGGAAAATGTTTCCTGAATATTCAAGAAAACTTTCTTTCTTGGAAATACGTTTTGCTTGCGAAACAAATTCATAGCGTGGGCGCAATGGAAACAGATTTCATTATCGAAAGCAATGTTTCTGCATCAAAGTTTCTTCGTCATTTGCGCTTAGTTTCGAATCGCTTTCACCTTAACATTAGTTCCAGGTTTTCTCGCACTCTCACTTCCAGTTTCTATTAGCCAATCAGAGGAGTTTTTGTCGCATTGCCAAAATTTCCATATTTATTTCTAAATGGCTGTCGTTTCTTCAAAATCGTTGCCAAAAATTCGCTTTTTTACACGTATTTACGAGGCAGCTGACGAATGGAATTTGGTGACGGCTGTTCTTTTTAGTGATTTTAGAGAGAAATAACGGAAAAGAGAATGAGTATTTGAAACTCTTGATTTTGACAAACAATGCTTTGCGCGCTTGAATGCGAGATCACCTGGTTGGTTTTCCATTTTGAATATCATCCACTATAACCAGCGCTGTCATTAGTCCAAATGGAACATGTCAGACATTATCAGCCAACATCCGAGCCGGCAGACGGGGTTATTTACTACTGAAATATTGTTATTGACTCTTTTTAGACACTTACGCATAACTAACCAACAGCCAATATTGATGAACTTATGCGTTGCCATGGCATTGTTACTCATCGTGTTCGCTGTGGGTGTAGAAAGTACCAGTTATCGAATTGGTTGTCAAATAGTTGCTGGTCTTCTTCACTACCTTACTCTTGTAACTGTTCTTTGGATGGGCATCGAGGCGTATAATCTCTACCTACAACTGGTGAAGGTTATGGCGATATACCATCGTAAATTCATGCTCAAGGCGTCTATTGTAGCATGGGGAGTACCTGGTATCATTGTTATAGCCACAGTTGTTGCAGCGGTGATTGAATACAACAGAAATGAAGACGGCAATCGGGTATTTTACTATGGAAATGACAAAGTGTAAGTAATGAACTTGATATAATATAAAAAGAATAAATGTTCATTATTGAACGTGATATTACGAAAATAAATATGAAATTATGAATAAGAATTTGGTGTTAAGGTTTATGGAAAATGAGATGATAATGATGGTGATGAAACTTTATTTATAGACCGAATGTAAAAGGCAATTAATTAGATGCAAGGTAATATGCCTCACAATCAAGCATAGAACAATAGAATCATCTATAAGCAATCTTTTACACCAGAAAAAATGAGACTTATTAGGGAGCTTTTCAAAGTATTTCTTAGAAGGGGGGAGGGGGCCGGAGTAATCCAGGGAAGGGGCACCAAATTTGTACATTAGCAAAAAGGGGGTCATTATTATTTTTTTTCTTGAAAAGGTTGTGTTGGAGTTAAAAAACTGCCATGTAGGGGATGGGTCATTACTTTTTCACTTAACGTTTTGGCGGTGGTCAAAAATGTTTTATTTAATACCCAGAAGGATTCCCCCGGCCCCCTCCCCTTCTAAAAATGAATGCTCCCTTATGTACCCTGCATATATTTAAGCACCTTTTGCATTCGGTCTATAGAAGGTGGATACATTATTACAGGTTATCCAGTACTTTTCATAACGGTCCTCAGTGTGAAGAATTTAATATATATTTTTAGAATTTGCAAATGCCAATAGTACATTCAAGGTCGTCTGAATGCATTAACGAGTGAAATTGAATTTGTAACACCGTTGAGTAAGAGTATACTTAACTTGAATGATGTTTCAAGAGTTTGCCCTTCGTCAGAGTAAAAAGAGGTCTCAGTCAGTAAAAATAAATATAGGGTCGTACATAACCATTTCTCGTGAACATAAAAAAGGAGAAAAGGATCCATTATCCCTTCTTTGAGGTTGTAGAGAAAGTAGAGATTGACACTAATAATATTTATTTCTGTGCAGGTGCATTCTTCACAACCATCTTTACAGGATGATTTCATGGTTCGCACCAATTCTTGCCATTCTATTTTTCAATATGGTCATGTTCGTACTTGTCATCTACAAAATCAACTCTACAGGAGCAATGGTACCTGTTGATACTAAATCAAACCAGATAAGACGATGTTGGACCGCCGTCGCCATCATGACTCTTCTTGGAGTAACTTGGCTATTTGGTGCGTTTGCCATCTCAGGTGCAAGATTGGTCTTTGAGTACCTATTCTGTATCTTTAACTCATTACAAGGGCTCTTTATATTCTTTTTCCATTGCGCAAGTAGAAAGGAAGTACGAAATCAATGGAGCTTTTTTGTGAATGGTTTAGGATTCAGCCACAGGGAAAGCGAATATTCACAGCCAAGGTCGCGTGGGTTTGGAGAGAGTCGCCAAAGTTCAGAAGCACCTTACGTGAAATTTAAAAAGTGGCTACGAAAAGAAAGCAACGTTCACCAGCCGAAGCGCAAAATCACAATGGTGACTCTTGTTGATGAGAAAGAAGTGCATGAAAATAATAGTAATCCAATGGACATCCAACTAGACGACTTCAAAGATTGCAAAAATGTTGCCTTTGATGAGAGCAGTTATTCGCCCCAAAAACAAGACTCATTATCGAGTAACGAGTAAGAAGCCAGTACATAGAATTTTATAAAAATAGTATAACATAATGAATATATAACTTAAGGTTTAAAGGTCAAGTTGAAAGGAGGAGCTTTGTAAGACCTTGTAAGACTTGAACTCTGCAGGCTTTTTAAATATTTTAGCAAGTCAAGATTTGTTACCATGCGGCTTCTTCGCTCAGGGACCGTAGAGCATCTTTAAAAGTGGGGGAGGGGGGAGGGAGATGGGGGGAGGTTTTGACAGGCAAATCACCTGTGAAACTGGAGGCTATAGTCAAGATCTTTATCCCACAGAAATTACAGCCAATGAGAATGCAGGACAGCCGTTCTTCATTCGTTGGTATTCCACACTTTGTCAGTATTGCACCCAATTGTCTATAGTGTGGGATAAAATACACAGCATTGCACCACATGGAATATCCCACTTGTCTCTTGCATTTTCCGTTGTGTTCATACTCGCCAAAAGGCTCTCAAAAGATGATGCGTAAATTATATTAAATGGATAACACTGTAATTATTTCAAATGATCATCTTTGATCAGTTTTAGTTCGAACCAGTCATATATATGTTTTTGCTTTGAGCAGAATACCAAACTAATTGTAAGTTTATGGTCAGAGTATCGCGCTTTGCAACGCGCTGCTTGTATGTCTTGTATGCTATAGCAGATTTCGTATGATTTGAAACGATACGGCCTAGCCGTACTGTGGCAGTACCTTAACCGCCCATAGGCAGCGGAGCGGTTTGAACAGTGGGGGAGCTGACAACTAGAAAAAGAGTTTTTGTGACGTCATCACTTGAAGACAGCCTTGATGATTTTCACTCTCTGATTTTCACTTGAAAGATCCAAAATGGAACTTGCGTTGGTCATTCGCCTGAATGAACTTTTTGGTGATGCAATGTTCGTCTACTTTGGCTGTGTATGTCTTATGGGACTGCGCAATAATTATCGGGAGGGGGCTCTAAAATGATTCCACTACAGCTTAAAGTTAACTTAAACGTCCCTGGACAAACCCCGTCTCTAGGGTTAAAGATGGAATTAGACCCCCTGTTGACTTCAAAAGATATATTTTCAAATTTTGTGTGAGCGAAGCAAGGCTTGTTTTATTCTCAAAAGGTAAGACTTTCTTTTATTGAATGAATGCGAGCGTAGCCAGCACAAAATTTTGAGTATTCAGCAAATACCTTTGCATTATTACCCCCTTCTTTGCATTAAATAACTTAGACCGGCATTACCCCACTTTTTGGTGTATTACTTTACGCTCCCCCAATAATTATTGAACAGTCCCTATGGCAGTGTTGTCTCGACAGTCAATTTGCTTTTTTGCAAAAAAGATATGGAAGTTAGTTAGATTTTTAGTGCCCAAAAAGTGGGGGGGAGGGGGGGCTAAGCCCCCCACATTTCTAAAGTGGGAGGGGAGGGTATAGAAACCCCCCAGTGCCCACGGCTCCGCCGCTTACCGTACGCGTTGTGATAGGAAATAGGAAAAAAGTGTTACGGCATGGCGAACCGTGTATGTACTGTATGTCAGTACCGTACGTTCAGACAGACAGACAGACAGACAGACAGACAGAGTTTATTTGGAATCTTGTACTTGTGGTGAACATAAATTTGACAACCAAATAATAATAAATGAATTATATATATATATATATACATACACACAGCAATATGCAAAAACTTTGACCCTTTTGCAAATAAAACAAGTATATCAAAAATATAGTAGAAATTATAGGATGGCTTGGCTGATATTTTTTCTTGTAGTTTTCCATCAGGACTATCTGAAAAAAATATCAACTAAGCCATCCCATATTTTTTACTACTTTTTTGATATACTTGTAGTTTTTGTAAAAAGGCCAAGTTTTTGCATAATGCTGTAATAAAAAAATATAAATAACCACATACGGTTTTCCGTTCTATTGTAAATTGATATTATCCTTATAACGACGTTAAATTTTAGATTGCTCTATCTTTCGTAACTTAAAGCATTTATAAATGTATTTTGCGACTGCTACTTGTAGTTTATTTGTTGGATTTATCAATAGTAGAAACAATTTGTCTTCTAGATCTGTTAGAAAATTGTATTTTGGATTTATAGAAGAGTTGGTTTAGTAACTCTCGTCTAAAAATAGAATATAGTGGGCAGTTGACAAGGAAATGCTTCTCATCCTCTATTAGATTTGGGCAGTAGAAGCACCTTCTTTCCTCTGTTTTGTATCCTCCCGAATATCTTCCTTTTTCAATTGCCAACTCATGATTGCTTATTCTAAGCCTAGTTAAGGCTTTTCTGTGTTCGAAGTTCCTTACTTCTGTCAAATACCCTTCAAAGGAATAATTGATTTTAAACAAACGGTATGTTCTTAATTTATTTTTTTGGCCAGGGGTGTGTCTATTATCGTCAAACATCTCCCCGAGCCAAATTTGTTTTTCTATATCCTCTATTCTAGTTTTAATGGTGGCCAGGTGGTTAGGTTGGGCGATGTTGTTAAAATTTATGTTGCGTTTTCTGCTCACGCAAAAGCTATTCATTAGGTTTAAATTATCAGTATAAAAAGGTAGAATAAAAATTATAAACTGAAATCTTAAGATAACTTTGTTTATGGTGGAGTAGTTATAGTAGTAATCCGGAACAAAGAGAAATCAATTCTTACTTCTCTAGTCCGGGGCCGAAGGAAATATCGGTGGGTCTTGAAAAATTGAAAAATCTTTATGAAAAATTATTTATGAAAATCATTAAAATGGGGTCCGGGGAAGAAGGGCATAAAAATAAGACTTTCTGTTTGCTTCTACTTCTACTTTACTTCTACTTTATTAATCGATAAAGCGTATCAACTCATCACATCGATATGCTTCTCCTCAGTTTTAAATAATGAACAGTCCCTTACTTTTATTCTCCTTCGTCCATCCATCCTTTTCCTCGAAAAAATGACTTCTGTAGGGAATATCTTTCACTAGCAAGGTTTTCATAAACAGTGCTCCCCCCTCCTTCAAAAGCAGGACATAAATTTAAATTAATAAACATGTCCGTCGCTAGAAGTGGTTCAATGGTTCGAACAAACATTACCCCTTCTATTCGCAAGAACAGCTGGATGTCATGTAATGACTGATATTGGCAGAAAAACGAAACCACCTTTCGAAGTCCTATCGACTGGCCTGAGCAATGCAGCTGGTGGGTCTTCATATAGGTCAAGTGAGCTAAAAATCAAACACTACACGACGTAAAGTTAAAAAGTTGAATTGAAAAAGAGGAAGTAAGAGATAAAATGCGTGGGCTACCTGTGTACACTTCATGTTGTCTATTGCGCATGCCCATGAGAGCCAGCTGGAAAACATCTCGTTGGCTTCTCAGTTCTATGGAAACGGCGCTGGAAGAAGCGCTAGAACTTAAAAATATGGCTTCGTCATATTCCGAAGGAACATTTAAAACTTAACCCCAACCAAGCCAGGTCTTTTTTAGACCCTCCCAAGACTACATGGGTTTAAAGGAGATCATTCTTGAGAAAAATGTGAGCGTAGAACAAGCAAAGGTAAGTGAGAACGGCTGTTGCTATACTTTACACTCTGCTAAATAAAGTAGATATATTGTTAGATAGTGATCGAGTGAAGGAACGGAACTACTACAAACCAGTACTGACCTTTGTTGTTATTTTAATGTCTCAGTGTACACGGATTTTTGTAATCAGGAGGATTAGATAATCAGCAAAATCGAAGAGAATTTTTCGAACTGCGAAGTGTTAAACTTAATTCTCAAAGAATTTTTTTAGGTCATTCTGTTGTTTTTCATTATCGCTGTCAAGTTAGCAGCGATCGGTCCTCAACTCTATTATTCGGGCAAGAAATACTTAGTCTGGCTATTAAAGTGCTTAAAGTAGCATACACATCGCCATACACAGAGCCTTTCAATTATTCCCATTAAAAAGTTTCGATCGATTCCTGAGCCATTAACTTTCTAGAGACAGCTCTCATTTGCACGGATTGTGAGTTTTACGCCGTTACCTCCACTTTCTCCAATTTCATTTGATCCTTTCATGACATCAGGGATGCTTTCTGTAACTCTATGAAAAATCTATGGGTATTACTCTTTTTTGCTTCGGTTACAAAGTGCAAAACTCATAACTTAGTTATTAATTCTGTTTTTTGATGTACAATTAAGTCTTATTGTCGTCGTAACCATGGAGAACTTTGCCAACAAATCTATCAACTATACCATATTGACTCTCGTCATTTAGCATTTTTCTTTAAAATCTCTCCATTTATAGGGCAAATTTTAATATCTGAGTCTAGATACTTTTTGTGATCTTATTTTGGCGTTAATCTCCCTCAATTTTGTTTGTTGATTGCAATAATCTTTATTACAAGAAACGAAAACGTGAGCTCTGTTCTATGTTTACTTTTAATAATGAGTGAAGTTTAGTTGGCCAAAAGAAAATTGTATATTATGTCATAACTTGTTTTTCTCTGCTGTTCATTGAATTTCATTATGATGATACCAATAATAAAATAATAAGTCTTTATTCAATTGATAAAAAACATCAAAAGTTAAAAATAAAAATCTAACTATATATAACAACTAGAGCTAAAATTCTAAAACCTATATTGCTAAATTATATCTAAAGCATAGCCTATTTACAAAACTATTTTTGAATCTTTTGGTGTTTATTATGCTTTAAGGGAAGTTGAGATGTTTTTCATGGAAAAATATTTTGCTGTCTGAGCTCCAATTACTTAAAATAACATTTGGCCAAATTGTTTTGTTTAGAAATTTGTGTTAGTTTCTTAAGCTTAAGGCTATAAAAACAGGGAGTTTTATGAATGTGTTGAAAAAAAGAAATTGTGTCTAAGCCTAACAACTTTAGCTTTTTCTTTCCTTTCTTTTCCAAAATTTATCTTGATTAATTATTACGAGGTGTGGCTTCCTTGTTTTAATGATAAGAAGTTATGGGTTAATAACCATTCTGAGTGTAATTGCATGTACCTCATAAAGATGTTACAGTATGCAGTATTCCTTTTTATAATTAAAAAATAAAATCATCTCAAATCTATAAAAATTTTTTTTGCAAAAACTAATGAAGATTTGCTCAACCTTTGAAAGCCAGTGGTTCAAAAAGAACAATGTTTTTGTAATCTATTTTAAAAACACCTACTCAAAAACAATATTGTTGTAATTATATGTTGGGGTTGCCAAAAGCCAATATTTTTTTAAATAAAAAAGGGCAGGTGGATTTAATCCTGTAACTGACCTAAAAAGGCAGCTAAGAGGAAGGCTTTAATTTTGTGTAAAATTAGAAATTTAAATTATTTTTTCATGGTATAAAATTCTGAACGTTTGAGTATAATTATTGAAAAATATACAGATTGTGTATTCTATGTCATTTTAGTAAACATTAGAAATCAAGACAAGTCAGTCTGAAAAATTTTGCAATTTGTATTAGGAAATACCTTGTTTGAAGAGAATTAATGAAAGCTACCAAATGTATTTGATGAAAGTGGCTTGTATTTGATGAAAAAAGGCTTATGTTGGATGATTATGAAACTACAGTGACATATCAAATCAAAGGGCAGAATTATGGATATGCTATCAGTATAGGAAATAGCATAGCTTGTAGTGATATCCAGGATACATTTCACAAAGTGGTTGATATTCTTTGATGCTTACTGCTATTTACATTAGAGCTTGCATTGTGCCATTTTTCATCTTTGTTTCATCATTTACATAATAAATGTGGGAAAACTTTGACATTTCCCACACACATTCATCCAATCACAGTTCAGGTAACACAACATTTATTCATTCTGGAGGTATCTGAACTGTGATTGGTTAGACATGTAGGATTGACATTATAGCCACCCAATGTGATGTTAAAAGTAATGGTTGCCCCTAGAAATGTCAAAATTATCCCATGGAAACATGTTGTTCAGACATTAGAAACACAACGTTGGGGTGCCTCAAACAAAGATAAAAAAAGTTCACAGTGCAAGCTCTAATGCAAATAGCAATATCGATTTGTAACTATTCAAGTCATGTTGAAATAGTTTATACTTACTCTAAAACCAATTGATTGTTTTAGCCTGTGCTTATATTTTAAGAAAATCACTGGTATTCAAGCAAGTGAATAAAGATAGATTTTTCATATATATTGCATAGTATTTCATAGGTTGTGACAAACTGATTTTCCAGCCATTCACTTTCCAGTAGTTTCAACTCAGCAGGTTCTCCCAACCTGGAGAACTCTGATTTTTCTGAGTTTTTAACACTTGCAGTAACAAGCATATTCCTAAGTAACACTTGCAAATTACAGGTACTTTCACATCTTTTGATGATCAGATTTTGAAGTTTGTTCCCAAGTTCTGAACTTCGTCAGCAAACTTTAAACATTCGTTGCAAACTTTGAAATGAAGTTCGGAGGTTCAACATAAACTTGGGAACTTTGGTTGCAATGAAGTTTGTTGATGTGTGACTAACTTTGAAGAGCTTTAATAGTATGAACTGTTTTTTTCTTAACAAGAAAAAGCTTTTCATAGGTATGTGAGTGAAAAGATTACAGATGGTTTGTTAAAAGTCCAGAATCAAGTACAAATAGGTAAATCATAAAATATTTCAATGAAGCAAACTGTTTCAAACATTATCAACAACTTGTTTATGAGAGGCAATATAGAAGTGCAGCATGGATGATATTAATGCTTGAACATCAAATATTGTAAAGGATAAGTACTAGTACAAGTGAACTTTAAATTTAAAACCTATTGATTGAAAATGTCTGTTTTCTGAAACTTTTCATCTGATTCATTGATTAGCCATTGCCTCTGAAATGATCTGGATACTCATACAAGAAACTGCAAGTTATTGTCTGTGGGAACTGTATTAATCCAATGTATTTTAGATGTAAATTGATTAAGTGTTAGTGTCATACATATATTTTTTCAAAAGAACAACTATCTATGTTGTTTTTAAAGGTTGTGATATTCAAGCATCTCTAAGTTTAATCATGCAACAACAAACTTCATCATGAACAAAGTTCCCAAGTTTGTTTTGATTCTGAAGCACATTCCAGACTTCGCAATGAATGTTTGAAGTTCACCAACAAAGTTCGGAACTTAGGAACGAACTACAGAATCTGATTGTCAAAAGATACATGAAAGTACCTGTAAAAAATAAAAAATACACTATTTCTACTTTTCTGTAGCTATCTGTAACAAGTATGAGTGGCTGATCTGCATGATGAGTGGCGACAAGCCATATTGCAAAGCCCGTGTAGATTGGATGTGAATATTTTGTGTCCTTTAATCCTTTAATGAAAATACTCCTATTATCAAATGTCTGGGTTAGTTTTTTTTAAAATAATTTTCAAGATACAAGTAAATTTGGCCAAGAAAATCCGAGTTACAGTTTATGCAAATCAAAGAATTTTCTGAATCTGATTTATAAACTCCTACAGCACATTATAGTATTATAGCATATTGCAAAGATGCAAATGATATTGGTGTTAACAATTAAGTAATACCGGTAAGTAGAAAACATATACAAAAAGACAAATTATGGTACCAGTATATGTTTGAAAATGTTCAAAAATATACAGAAAAAAGAATAAAATGATTGTCATTTATGTCAATTCAGTGGATAAAATTTTGCACATGGAATTTCTGCACATGGAAATATGCCCTCAGGATCAACACATAAAAGTATCACAGAAAATATCTGGATCTTCTACTCTGATAAGTTTAAGTAAAAGTACTTTAACTTTCAAACATGTCATAATTGCATTTCTATTTCTTTCTATGCAGTAGATGCCCTAACCATGGTCAATTTTAACCAAAAAAGAAATATTATGTACTTTGATTAATGTCTCTGTTGATTAAAATAAGAGACTGTATGTTTAGTCATAATCAGCTTACCTTGTGTAAATATTTATTAATTTTGCCTGACATTTTTCTTTCATGGATACTTTTTATGACAGGAAAAAAATAAGTTGATTGTTTTCAAAACCTTTGCAAAAATGTTTTTTTAAAGAAAGGAATAGAATGATAAAAATTTATTAACAAAACAAAATGATTATTTTTCTCATTTTTTTGATTAATTTGAATATGTAAACTTGGCTTTAACAATCTTTCATATTCCTCATTTTACAATCTTTTTTTTTTGAGAATAATTATAAACTTTATGCTGTATGATATTCAATAGTGTGAGTACATATTTATGGGAAAAAATGCTTGTACAGTTGATTAAATCTTTTTGATTGCACAGTTGATTTATGACCCAATTAATTATTACTTTTTGGTAATTTTACATTAATTTATTAACAAGTGAACTAAAGTATAAGCTTTAAAGATGTTTTGTTAAATGATATGATATTTTTGTACATAAAAAATGAAAATTATAAATTTCAAAAGAATAATTAAATTAGCCTAAATTCACAATTTTAGACAAATAATAACTTATGTTGGAAATGTATTAATGACTGGTGTAAGGCAATGTTTTGAAGTAAATACCATTGTTGCTAATCAACTTATTTGTTACAATATTGTATATTAAACTAACAAATTTTATTAAGTTTACAATGCAGATTTCTGTTTTTGATTATTTACTTTTACTTTTGAGATGTGAATGTTTTTCTCCCTGGGAAATCATCAAATTATTCTTATTTTGGATTAACATGTCCAGAACAATCAATAATTTGATTAAATTTTGTACTCAGTTATATTTTTAAGGTTTAAATATAGTGACTGACTGACTGATTGACTTTATGAATTTTTAAATTTAACTTTTTTCTTTTCTTTAGAAATTACTTGAAGAAAACTCTTCACCAGAAAAACTACATTTCAAGAACTGCACAGACCTATCTTATGAAGATATACAGTTTCTTATTGAACTTATAAACCCAGAATTAACTACCCTTACAATAACCAATTGTAAAAATTTTGATGATGGTTTAGTGGATAAGATTGCCAGTCACTGTACTAAACTTTCCAGTATCACATTTAGTGGAAATTTTAAAGATTTAACTAAAGTTGGCATTGCAAACTTGACAAAGAAATGTCATGAGTTAAAATCGTTATCAGTTTTATCTTGTGAAAGTGATGATGCTGATGACAATGATACAGAATGGACACTTGATGACAGTGTCTTGTTGGCAATTATTGAAAATGGAGAAGTCTTGTTAGAACATTTTGGATTGTCTGGATTCAAGAATGTCACATCTGATGGATTGAATAGGTTTATCAAACATATTTGTGGATCTTTAATCTCCCTTGACCTTAGTGAACTTCCAGCCATAACAGATACTATATCTCATGATATTGCTAAGTTTTGCCCTAAGTTGACAAGTATTAATTTTGGATATTGTCACCTTACGGACAAAGGAATTGAGAACATTTGTTCTAAATGTACATTATTACAATCAGTAGACTTATGTGGCTGCAATGAATTGACTGACAAATTTGTCTTTTCATTGTCTAAAAACTGTCCCTCGTTGAAAACTATAAAATTAGCCTGGTGTCTGAAGATAACAGAGAAATCTTTAGAAGCTCTCTCAACACATTGTCCTCATCTTGAGTGTGTAGATATTCGACACTGTTCAGTGAAACACATACCTTATGACTTTGTAAAATTGTCATTTCTGATAGAACTTTTAGTAGAGGGCTGCACAGGTCTCAAATGTCCTTCTCTGGAAGTGACAATGAAAGGAGTTGCAGCTACAAAACAGTTTTTAGAAGACAGTAATCTACATTGTATGTGCAGGGTAGCATTTATAGGAGATGAGGGGAGTGGGAAAAGCAGTCTTTCTTTATGTTTAGTGAGTTCATCTTTAGCAGTTGCTGATTTTAGTACAGAAGGTGTACATGTTTCTAGGTGGAGACCATTTTCTGGCGTGCAAGGTGAGTTGTTGTTTGTACTACTATATCAAAGCGATGTTTATGACAATTTAATAAATGTCAAGGCAAAACAAACAAACCTGCATCCTTCTCATGGCAGAGAGAGACCAGGAAATAATAAACAATCATTTCTGTGTTTTTGTATTGAAAATTCTAGATCATTCCATGTTATTTGTAGAATTGGCACTAATGTTGCTCTGTTGTTTGTTTAAGATGAAGCAGTAGACAAGGAAACCCTTGGTATGACAATTAATGATGAATGGAAAGACCTGACCATAGAGGTCTGGGATTGTGGGGGTCGAAAGGTTTGAACACCTTCTATGTTTTTTTTTACTTTTTTTCTATAAAATTAATAAGAATAGGCTCAGCTTTTATAATTATCAGAGCTGTGCCTTTTGTGTTCTGTGATCTTAAAATGTTTTGAAGCCCAATCTTCAGAAATGCAATATCACTCAATTTTCACATATTTTCTTTGTCTTACAGTGTGTCCAAGGACTGCATCCTTTATTTTTAACAGACCAGACCCTATATGTACTTACTTTTAATGTAAATAACCCAATGGATATCAAAAATATGCCTAACTGGCTCTTCCTGGTTCAAACCAAGGTATGCAAGTCCTGTTATTATTGCATGAGGTAGTGTAACTATGGGGCAGTTTAGTTTAATGTATTAACATCCATTGCCTGGTAGGAATATGTAAATCAGTATATGTTTAGCAGTTTGTTCTTAAGAACACACTTAAAAAGGGAGAGTGGCAGTTTTATGATTTTTTTCATAACTGAGCACTTAGAACTTTTATTTTTCGTACTTTTCGGCTCAAAAACAGGAAGGAAGCGTTTAGAATCTTTCAGTAATTCATAGATATATAAGCTTACGTTAGGCTTAAATTTTTTATTTTCAAGATAAAGCTGAAAGTATTTTAATTACCTATTAATAAATCTTATAAATGGAAGAGTCCGTATTATTTAGAGTTTTAATATTCAAACGTCAGTCATATATTTTAAGTTATGAAAGAAAAACCAAAAGTTCTTTTGTCGCATCCTTTCGCGTATGGAATCAGGATAAAGCTATTTTACATCCTGTTGACAAAAACCTGGTGTTTTGTCAAGCTCCTCTTAAACTGAATTATATTTAAAAAACGTGTCTGTCAGTCAGCTCATTCTTTGTTGAAGCTCATATTATCAATATTTTAAAGTATTGGTTTCTAAGTTAAGATAAAGGTTAAAAAGTGTACCTCTATTTCTTGGTCGCATCGATTCTTATTGGACCTCCTAGTAGAGCTCTGTTGTCTCGATCTCAACATTTCTTTTTTTCTTTTTTTCAGATAAAATCATGTTTTCTTTGTCTGTTCTTTAGATTTCCTCTTAGTGGGCAAAATCAAAAAGAAAATAGGTGATATTTGATTTTTCGTTTTGTAAACTTTGACATGTAGTTGAATGGGAAGGCAAATGCACGCCTGACATAACTTGGCTTTTCTATTTTCTGATTGGCTCTCGCCATAGCAACAAAAATATTGATTGAAGGGTTGGTGTGCGTTCAGTTATTTGCTTTGGCATGGTTGATTTTTAAAAAGTTGATATTGTGAATATTCCACCGTATTTTCTTTCTATTGTTAATGAAATAATTAGGAAAATCTATAGCTTATGAGAAATAAATGAACGTATCCTGTTCGTTATCGGTTTCTACCTGAAAAAAAGGTAAAAGTACAACTTTTAACACTCGATTTTCGTTCCGGTTACGGATTCATAAAAACTATTTACATGCGGAAATTTCTTTGTTTTTAAATTCCTTTGAACTGCCTTGATTAATATCCATTTTTCATAATTAAACCATAGTTTGCAAACTTTCAAGTTTTCTTTAACAATATTATATAAATTAAAAAAACCCAAATTCTTGTCGAAACGAGTGTCGAAATGTATGAATTTAAAACCACTTCACAATATTTTTTGTTGTTTAATTAAGAACCGTAAAATAATCCTTTCTTGTCCCCTTTGCAAGTTGTCAGGTAAAACATTTATCGAA
This sequence comes from Entacmaea quadricolor, assembly GCA_024752375.1. Lineage (NCBI taxonomy): Eukaryota > Metazoa > Cnidaria > Anthozoa > Actiniaria > Actiniidae > Entacmaea > Entacmaea quadricolor. Next base: position 23,409 of record JANTNT010209607.1, read on the forward strand.
TACTGTCAGCTTTGAAGCTGTTATTATTTCGATAAGGGAAGGTCCGTTTATTATTGGGGGGGGTGGAGAATTCGGAGCAATTTTTTCAAAAAAATCTCCACCCTCCCCTGCCTTTTTACTTATGACCCTCCCATTGAATTTAACAAGATTACATATGACCCTCCCCCTCCAGTGGTCTTAATAGTTTTAACCACGTTAGTTTGTCAAAGTTTCTTTTCTCAGTGGGAGTAAAGAACACGGAATTGAAAAAGATTCAGTTGTTCGAAAAACACACGGAGAGCCGGCTGGCAGAAGAATCTCGAGCGCATGAGTTACATGAACAGTGCAGTTATAGCTGGCGTTCGTATCTAGGAGATACTTTTATGATGTAATAGTTCCATTAATAAATTAATAAGATAAATACAATTGAGTATTTACCTTTCCCCCTGCTGACTTCATGCAACTTCCAAATTTTGTGCGAGTGAAGAGAGCAAAATTTTGAAATAGTTTTGGCCATAACAGCTCCTTTTTCTACGAGTTTTGTTTGAATTTAAAGATGATTTGTTTTTATTAAACGCGAGCGTAGCGAGCGAAAAAAATTTGAGTATATAAAAAATCAACATTAAAACTACAATAGATCAATTTGTGTAAAAGGAATGGCCCTCCCCTTGCTCTAAGTGTATTAAAAAAGATAACCCTCCCCTCTGAGGCTCCAGCCCCCCCCCCTCCCCCCCATTTCCCCCCAGTAAAAAACGTACCTTCCCTAATAGTGAATTTTTTGAACTTCAGGAATGGACCTCAAAATAAATACCATAGATGCATTGCGCGCGTGTTCCAGATCACCTGGTTTGCCAAATAAGTCAACATACCCCCTCGATCCGCCCTCTCCTTTCCTTTTTCAAAATTCTCTTTTCAATTTTACTATTCTAGACTCCTGGTTGTCCTATCATTGTGGTTGGTACGCATGCCGATAGTTCAAACACAGACCACACAAAGACTAGCGAACAGGTTTTGAAGACACTGAAGATTGCTGAAAAGGAGCACTATCTTGAAGTAAAAGCTGAACTTGATATACTCAAGTAAGTATGAACTAGTAGAATTTACTTTTATTCTAAAATCTATGGCATCGTGCACTTTTTTTTGCCTTTTTAGATTTCTATTAATTTTAATTTTGAAGGCAATAACATCAAAATTAATTACGAATTTTCCTAATCCATTTTTTTAAATCAAGGGCCACAGATAAGCAGGACGACACTTTTATTTGTGCACGAATTCAAAGGTTGGAACAGTTGCTGAATTGCAGACCGCGATTACCAGACAAAGTATTATATGTGAGCTCTATAAAAGGAAAGGTAAGGTCGGGTATCATTAATTTTCTATCGTATTGGATGTTTCAATATTTTCAGATTTGTACCCAGTCACTTCTCTCACCGGCGCTGTGGCTGACGGGAAGGATTTAATTAACTTGCGGTGTACCAAGGGCAGGAAGGAAAAGCAGAAGCGTCACTTTTTCTCCCACGTTCCCAAAACCTGCGGCTTCCCATATTCCGTTGAAAGCGACAGTGAATATTTGAGTGGCGACTGGTATGAGTCTGTAATGTTTGGCTAGTTTAGTGGTTAAGTCAAAATTTTTGTCCAGTTATACAGTAACATTGGTAAACTAAGACTTATACGGGGTAGGGTTGGTCTCGAAAAGGGATCGATCACTGTCTTTTATTCAGTAATCCCTCTTTTCTTTATTGCCAAAACGTTAGTGAAGTCTGGATGGAACGCGAATGTACTTCGACCAATCAGAATCGGTTTCCTAACCGCAAAGTTAGAGGGATGTTTCTGATTGGTCAAAGAACAATATAAACATTCCTAAAATATTTCTTAGTGCCCACGGTTCTGATTGGTTAAAGAACAATATAAACATTCCTATAATATTTCTTAGTGTCCAGGGTTCTTCGAGTCGCACGAATACTCTCAAAGTGCACCAAACCCCCTTTTCAAATCAATAATAAAATAAATCTTTAGGTGATTCGAGGCAACTCTGTGGAAAATATTTCGTTTTCATTAAAATCTCGATTTTTTGCGATCGGTCAAAGTTGCGGAAAACGCCCCTTTTTCGGCGCTGACTGCGGAGACTGGGTAGAGTACCCTATGACCTCAGGCAAAGTCGTTAAGAGAAAGAATGGTGAAGGTATGGGTAGTTATACTTTCGCGAAAGAAATCGCCAAACAGATGTGTTCTTTCACAGTTTTAACACACTTCAAATACCAAGGAAAGTATTTTCCTCCATAATGTGTTTTATTGGGGTGGTAATCGGCTCTTTATGCGACGAAAAGACAAAGGATATCGATAGATTTCGAGAAGCTGCAAGCGACATGGAATCCAATCGCCATAGCCATACAAACCTCTGTTATTGCAATCAAAAAAGATTCTTCACAGAAGTTCTTAGAAACTTCCCGTCTTTCATATAAAATCAAACCTGCATAAGGGGTTAGGGGCACTTTAATCCTATCCTTAACCGATTTCTTAACGAGATTTGTGGGAAGTCTCGAGGGCTTGTAGGTTTTGGGAATGTCCACGGTAAAAATGGCGATCGCTGAAGCGATCCCATCTTTTCACATTCCCAGAATCATTTCCTGAGGGACGTACAATATATTCTGAGGACAAAAAGAAACCCTAATGATAATGATGATGGGTTTTTATTGATCATAAGATAAAGGTACGCATCTTGGATCTTATGTTACAATGGTTAAGTTAATAAAAACTAATATTTAATTTGAAATGTGCAATCGCATGAATAAAGTGTGCATAATTATAATAAATAATATCTCAAATTAGCCTATTTAAAAATGAATTTTGAAAGCGAGTGTTACGAACCCTTGGTCTAACTTCAGAGGGGAAGCACAAACAATACGTAGCTGTTTTACGCTTAGCTAACCATTTAGAGGCGGGGTACTTGAGGAAGACGCTTTCTTGAAGATGTTGATTTTCTAGAAATTTGATGAATATCTAATGCCTCCCTGGTGTACTCGCGCTGAAAGCATGTATCTGGGAAGCAAGGGTGGCATAGCTGTGAGGGCGCTCACCCCTCACCGATGTGATCCGGTTTCGAGTCCCGCTGGGCTCGGTGTTGTATGTGAGTAGGTTATTTGTTAGTTCTCTCCCTTACTTCGAGGGTTTTTCTAGAGGTTCTCTATCCTGTGAACGAGGCCAGATAGCTCAGCTGGCAAAACGCTGGTCTGTTGTGCGGGAGGTCGCGGTTCGAATCCCGGCCGGACCAACACTCAGGGTCTTAAAATAACTGAGGACAAAGTTCTGTCTTTGTAATGATATCTACAAATGGTTAGACTTTCAAGTCTTCTCGGATAAGGACTTTAAACCGTAGGCTCTGTCTCCCATCCCTTCCTTAACCTGTATCATGAGGGACATTAAAGAACTTGTTAATAGAGGGGACTGGTTAGGAAACCCGGCAAACTTCAAAGAGATATGTTATTGTTCGATTTTATGAAGGTCACGTGACATTGACCCTGCACAACTC
>JANTNT010209608.1:5085-15877 GCA_024752375.1 Entacmaea quadricolor
AAAGGTGTAGTCCTCGAACGAAGTATTTTGGATCAAGATTGTTATTTATTTTTGTTAGCGAGTATTCAAATAAATGAATTAGTGCTAATCATTGCATTTGGTATTAGCTGAGGTTAGTTATTCATAATGGTTTGTTCCTCTAGTGAAAAAAGCTATGAATTACAGAACTTTGTGAGAGAAACCTCTGACAATGACAGCACCATTATTTTGGACAAGCTGATGTTAAAATCTCGTTCAAACGAGAACGCAAGTCAGCGCAAGTTAAACTTGCGGTAGATTGTGTACGTACTGTTGAAACGAGACGCAAGTCAACGCAAGCTACCGCAAGTCATCGCAAGTTGGCGTTCAAACGAAACGCAAGTGTGTTGACTTGTGTTCTCGTTTGAACGGAGCCCAAGACTGCACGTAAAAGTTATAAAACACAATAATTTAGCATTATTTTAGTTTTCTAAGTTAACAATAACAAATCTATGATAACTTCGACAGTTTTTTTTAATTATTATTATCTATCCATGTTTCATTCTTTTTGAAGACTAATATTATAATTGTTTAAATCAATTACAAAAGAATGTTTACAAATGTTACCAAAATATTCAAATTGTTCTTTGATCATAAATTATTTTTATCTATATATATATCTTTTACCACAGGCATTACAATAGGTTTCCTTTTTAGATAAATTATCACTTTGTAATAAATATTATGATTTTGCCACTATTCGTAGAAAATACTTAATTTTATTTCTATAATATTTAATCTCAATTTATATTATTTCTATTTCGGATACCAGTTTTAAACTCAGTTACGAAACTAGGCATTTCTTCTTTTAAAACTTATACGGATGTTTATTTATTTTATTTTATTTTATTTATTTATGTTTTTTTATAAAAATATTTTTCTATAAACTAATATTCTTTATTGATTTTTAATTAATTTAAGAGTAATTCTATCTAATAAGTATGGAGAACAACTAGGCTTGTTTTCAAGCGGTCGACACGAATCAGGGACAAGGCCGGCTGCTGGCGAGAACTGTTTAAAACCATTGAATCAACTATCTTAAAGCCCTCGGGGGAATACGCCTATCATATAGCATTTTATAGATGAGTTTTGAAGCCTAATTGTGTCGAGCTAATAGTCTTTGTCTGGCTTCACAAACGAATAAAAACAGCACGACCAAAGAGTAAGCTTGGATTCGGTGGTGTTAATCGGTAAGAAATATGGTCTTCCTGATGCAAAATTGGACGATTATCGATTAATTTTTGACTAATATCTGACGAATGACGACGAACCAACTTAATTACACTCTGAAATTTTACGCTAAGCCGTACTGATAACCTATAAATCCACTAAGAAAATCAATGGACAATTAGTATGTGAACTATTAAGAAAAACTTACGAAATTCACGTTGAAACCAAACAGTGAAACGTCCTTGCTTCATGAGACGTTCAACACTCTCAAGATATAATCTTGAAGGTATTCATACAGTTAGGCATTGTTTTATGTTGGATCTATTCGTTTTAACCAGTAATTGCCCTGAGGCTAAACTGACAGGCGCATAAAAGCAATAAAAACACTCCACTTCATTGTCGTGTCAATATAGTCTGTTTGTTACGTTTACCGAGTGAACATGAGTGAAAGCTAAGTTATGCTAAAACCACTCTGAGTACAACGGCTTTTCCAGAGAACGTGGCTAAAATTCACGAAGTAAAACTCAACTCAACCGATTATTTAACTTAAGGACTGATTCGTATTTACTTGAGATAATTTTGATCATCTAAAGTAAGTATGTCTTTCATAAGAAATAGTACTGAAAGTCATGTCTAAGGGTAGTTTAGTTAATAGGTAACTGTTTTTAGTAATTTAGCACGTAGTAGCGAGTAGCGGGTTGATACTTTTCTATGGGTCATTCTTCATCTTTTTTTTTTTTTTTTTTTTTTTTTTTTCAGTGTTCTCCAAGAGCAATAATTCAATAATTTGTTGAACTTCATGATGAATTTAATGTTTTATATTATTAATTTAACAATCCAAAAATAAAATCAAAATATCTTTTGTTATTTGTGTTGTGTATGTATTTCTGGTTAACATCCAGCTAGCCTTTGACGACAGAAGAGGTTTAAAAATGACCCACGAGGTGGTTTCATGTCATAAATGTTTAACCAGTACACCGGCCATAACCAGTTTCTCTTCTAGCTATGCCTGAAAACGAATAACTATTTCATTTCCGCCGGCCTTCAAGATATAGCACCGAGTTGGTAAAAAAATCATAGCTTAAGCCGTCGCTTGTTAGAAGCCACAAAACGGCTCCAACAGAGAATGCATCTGCTATAGCAAAAGAGAAAAGACTTCCATAGCAGTTTTGGCTGATAACCACCGTCTATTTAGGCACTTTGAAAGCTATTTGACAGTCCGTTGGTTATTTACAGAAAAACAGGGTCTCAAACAAAGCCACACATTATTCTGGTTTCTGGTTTTATTTTCAATATCGCTATCAGCCTGCTACTGCGTGAAAAAAAGCACTTTACTGAGCAAAATTTTCTCAAAAGGCTTATTCTGTGTGCCTTGAGACTATTATCGATCAGTCAGTAAACTTCGGTGAGATTCTTGAAGAATCGGGATTTTTTTGTGCCATTAAGATTGTTCATTAGAGGAGTCCTACCGATCATGTCACAGTAGGTGCCCTGGCTCATTATATAGCGTCTAAGAGCCTCGAACCACGAAAATCTTTCGATTCAATAACCAATATTTCTTTACAAAGCTCACTTAATACACGATGGATCAAGTTATAGTCAGTATACAGTTTAAGTTCTGCAAATAGGATGAACAGATGAATAGGAAATGAGAATGAATAAAAGCATAAATGAATAAACGCACTGAATAATCCGATGAAATAACTTCTGTTCGTAGAAAGTCGCGTTGGATTTTTCATGTTTAGAACTACGTTTTCAAGATTGTAATAGCTCAAATTATTCTAACTAGGGTAAAGATAGCTGAATTTGTGATAAGATTGAACGGGGCCAATCAAGTTTGGTTGTCACGTTTCCTTCTAAACTATGGGTTAATTTCTAGGTAATAAAATTATTACCACTTAATCCAAGATCTTTCCAGGTTTCTTTGCTCAGTCAACTTTATCTCTGAATCAATATCCATCAAGTCAAGGCAAAAGGCTTCTTTTAAAGCTATTTTTCACTGACAGATAGGTTGAGGAACCAATATAATAGCCTTCAACGATCCCTTCACAGTTGGAATTCGTACTAAGGATTCCATTTTTGGTCGAGACGAGCCTGCTAACATCCTGAGAATCATGCTATCTAATCTACAAAGTCCTAAACTCCCGTTGTTTTTTTAATTTTCTTCTTGAATTTCAAACAATCTGTCAAGCTGTTTCTATGAATCACTCTACAAGACGCTCACATCGCATCAAAAATTCCTGCTTAATTCTACCGTGCAGAGCCGTTTCTAAAAAATTCATCGTCACATAGATAGGAAGAAAACGAGCCCAGCAGGCGATGTTGAAAACGCGCCGAATCTGCATTTCAACAACACATGTATAGCTTGTCTGATAGATGTTTTGCAAGTAGCTGGCTCATTCAAAGAAAACTAGAGACTTAGGTTCCTATTAACACCGACGACAAACTAAAGTCGATTAATAAGAGTAAATAACATAAAGTGTCCTAAACAAATCAATCGTAATGCCAAAACCTAATGGGTAGCTTAAGGCAGAGTGAATCGAAACAGCGGGATTAAAAATAGAAATTATAAAGTGTGAAAGCCTTGCATCTTATTGGTCACTTTTTGAAAACCTTTGTTGGAGACTAGACCCAGTAGGAAAGATGCCGTGCTGTGGACACCGGAATACTAGTCATTTCTTTGGGTGATTTTTTTTTTAGTAGTAAAATAACTGTGTGGATCACAGCGTGAGCATGCGTACCGACCACAAAACAGCACGTCACTTTGAACAGAAAAACGTGACAAACATCACAAAATAAAAACTTTTGTTCGGGAAAAATACCAGAATATATCACATGTTTATACTAAGAAACTCAAAGCTGAAGACGAATACAACTCTGTGTTCATCTCCAAACAAACTTTACTGATGGTCGTCTGATTTCGCGAAAACAAGAATGACGAATGAAGGGAGCGTTGAGGGTATTTCTCAGACCGATTCTTATTATTTAATCTCTCGTTGAGACAAGTTCCGTTGGATTCTACGCTTGATGTTTAAAGTTTAATAAATCTAATAGTATGAGATATTTTCCCAAGCCGGCCTAAGCTTTGCATGGGAGGCAAAACTAGGTCATTTTCCGTGACGACTCACCGAGATGCAACAGTTGGAGATGTCAAGTGGAAGTACAAGCTTTTGTTATCTTAACACAAGCCACCAATCAAAACCAAGAACGCAAAGCGGGTAACGAGAACTGACTAGTTGGACAATTATGCAAAATTTTTACTCCGCTGAGGCGTTATTGATTGGCGCTTTTGGGTCATGCAAGTACAATAGCCCGCGGCAATAAAAGGCCGCAGTTTGAGCCAATCAAAACAAAGAAAAGGAAGGATATTTAATTTAGTTGACAGCTGTGGCTATATGACAGGGACCACGACAGGGGGCTGCGCACAAATGTCTTGAGTCTATATAAGAAGAGTGTCCCACAAACTCGACTAGTTAGCTCTCTTCGTCGCTCTATTCTACGTAGCTGAACGAGTTTACGGCGCGAGAGTAGCTGGCAGACACACTCAACAAGTCGATTTATACCAAGATAAGGTCAAAATAGGCGGGCTAGCGGCGAAAGGCAGCTTTGTTAATAAGTTCTGTTGTGAACTGTCACGGATGTGATTGATAGATGAATTGGATCGTATTCCGGTAGACCGATTTATACCCGCTTGAGTGAGTGCCGTGCAAGCTTCGCAGTTCAAATTTAGACTTTCGCGGCAGCAATGTATTAATGGGACACGTTTACTGTATGAAATGATCAGAAAGCAAAACCAAATCTAAGTGTTAACCCGTGTGATTGTGGATCTATCATGTCTAGAAGGTTGGTTAGCGTAAAGTTGTAAAGCGTCGAGCTAATACTCGTCAGCATGTCCACACTGGTCTAACATGAACGCTTATATTATAATTGTGCTAGTGACTTTTGCCTGGCCGATACCGACAAAAGGCTTCCCCGGACCATCCGGGTCTGATTGCAATGTGCAAGTAAAATGTACCGAGCCATACGAGGCTCGCGTGGAGGACAGTGACAGTGAACGTAAGATGTGTGCTTCTCTTACGTTGTACCAGCGATGTTTGGATCGTAGTAAGTCATTCTGTCGATCTGTTATTTATTATCACACCGTCAAGTCATTAATTCCTGTCCTTCTGAAAGAATACAAGTGCAGCAATATAACTTTACCAAAGACTGAGGCAGAAATATTAAAGATATTTCGTAAGATTCAAAGTGTTATCCCTGTCGAACCTAAACCTACAAACAAACCAAAATGCGAGGCAACCAGCCGAGGGAATAGGTTCAGAAATGTTAGTTCGACAGATAAACGCTACTGTGGATTGTTCGGAGACCCTCATTTAAGAACTTTTTATGATGATAAACAGACTTGTGTTGTCGAAGGAGCCTGGCCGCTTATCGACAATGAATTTCTAGTAGTTCAAGTGACTAATGTGCCTTTAGTCGATGGTTTTAGCGCCACAGCGACAAACAAGGTAAGCAATTCCTTTTTCAGTTTGTGTGAGGTGAGGTATTCGTGAGCAAACAGCAATTTATTTTGCATAATGTGTAGATCTCATGCAGTGAGCAGCCTTTATGCATCTCGTTCGAGATAACACACTGTTTTTGCCCGCACGAAGAAAAATTCGGTTGTTGTGGATTTCAATAATTCTACAGGGTAAAACCAGCCGATCTGACTGATTTGATTGCCTCGGCGTTTGTTTTCAACTTGGTTTATCAGTTAAAGAATTCGTTTTATGTTCAAAGCGTCCTAAATAAACCAATACGTACCATTTACTTTGAAATATAAAACATTCCTTCCTGTCATATCTGCTTCAATTAAACATTTTCTGTTTTTAATTTTAGATCACTGTCATAGTGAAAGAAGACCCAGATAACTGTGTAAAGCAAAAAGTCTATCAAGCAAAGTCTGGAGTATTACCAGTGGAGTTCGCTGACGGCTCATATGTTACGGGTACTTCTAGTTGCGAAGTCAAAGTGATGGAACTTATTAAAAACTCTTTAATTCAAATTAAACTTTGTCATATTGGAACTGACATCTTAGTTCGCAAAGTTAGTCAGTTTTTGACCTTTCATGTTAGGATGCCCCGACAGTTGGCTAATTTATGGCGTAGCAAGGGACTTTGTGTTAGCGGTTGTCCTCGTAGGGAAATAATTGACTACAGAGAGCTTCTTTCTTATACAGAAGCACAACTCGCTACGGCTTTACCTAAGAGAAGAGTAACTCGTAGAGAAGCCAGGCAGAAATGCCAAGATTCTAATTTGAAAGGATTTTATTTAGACTCGTGTGCTTTCGATATTCTTACTACTGGGGATCGAAACTTTACTCTTGCTGCTAAGTCTGCTCTGGACGATGCTTTCCTACTGGATCCGTTTGGAACCGTTAGAGATATTGCAACTTATAATGTTACACTGGATACTGACCCAGATAGCTTTATTAGAACACGACCAACGTCACAACACAGCCGAGCAGCAGTGTCTTGCTCGAGTGTTGCTATGACACAAGTCTTAATTCTCGTGGTTTTTTCGATATATTTACAATATAGTTTCTCTAGTCATCCAAGCGCATCGATATACTGAATTACAAACATGCATATCGTACTCGATCACACTATAATAGTTTAGTAATTGACATCCTTGTTTGAAGTATAAGTTAAAGGACATGACAGAATCTTAACATCGAACACTTTCATGCTATTTCTCGCTCTCACACACATGTAAATAGCACAAACATCGCGACCGAGAAATTTACTCTTTACAGTCTTAGACTATATTTCTATAATATTTTGGAAAAATAGAAAACAAGCTGTTTGAATAGTTTTAAAGTCAATAAGCCTAAAACCAGTTTATTATGAAGAGAAATTAATTTATGACTTCTACTACTACTAGGTTAGTAGTCGCTGAATGCACCAAAAACACTTGTTCATTAAATGATATCGATTTACTTCGCTCTGATGTTGTCTAGTAATAATCTCAACACTACAACAGGATTATTTCGTCATTCGTTGCCCCTTGGACTGTTTTGTGGTCTCGAGCAAGGATAAGCGAAATAATTGAATCGAGGTCTTTGGGAATGATTGTTCTTTCTGGTGGTCTAGAGATATGGCTTCGTTAACAACACTTAGGTTATCGTAAATCGAAACGTGATGCTCGCGAGCTGTGCTTGATTGATCGAGTTTGAATTATATTGTAGTCAATCATCTGAGAGAGTGCTTCGATCAATTTGATAGATATAACAATAACGCTAGGTAGCATTACAATGAGCCCAGTTCACACTAATTCTGAATTCTTGCGGAAAGGCTTTTCAAACCAAGGAACTCCAAAACGATCGGTTTTTGACAGACTTATTTAAGGTTTTTTTCTAATCTAAAATGAGCTGCGAGTCATGAAGAAGCTCCACACGGCAGGGTGCTTGAGCGGTTTTGCTTTCGCATATTACGAAAAATACTGGCTTGATCAACTCTTTCAGATTAGAAAAACAAACAAACTTGCTATTATTGATTGAGTCGGACACATTCGGCGTAAAGTTAAAGAAGTATCAATGTATATGAGTGACTTATTTAAAGCAAAAGACTTGCGTTATGTTCGCGGTAAGGCAATGGTCAGGCGGGTCACTTGGAATATAACACCATTTTAGTATTGATTAGCAAAAGACAAATTTGGTCTTCTTTCCTCGCTAGCAGAGTGCTCGTTATCAGCAGTACCAACGAAATAAGATTTCTGCGGTCTCAGCGTCGCTGACTAGCAGTGTGGTAAATATATATTATCGCTATTTTTGTTTACAACCAAACAAGTTATCAATACAGCTAGGCGGGATTTTTAATGTGTCAAGATGCAAGTAGATAAAAGATATCTGGAAAATCATCAAGTTCGCGGGTCTTAAATCAGTTGACCTTGTCACTAGAAAGAATGACGAACGCGGTAAATGATTTCGCCAACTCACGCGTGGTCAAGTGTTCCTTCTAAAGGTTATCAGGAATCATCAAATGCTATCATCACTGTAATCCATCGAGAAAAGAAAATCTTTCATCCATGAATTAACGATAAGGATTTTGTCTTTCCGCCGTTAGGATTTGTGCGTTGGGTTTTAAGGGCGATTGTTTTGAAAGATGTCATGGGAAAGCTTTCAATTTCAGCTCCGTTTTCTTGGGTTCATGCTGGTTTTTCTACCGGTTTTGAGAAAACGCCAAAACATATGGCATAATCAAAATATAGCATAGAAAAACGAGAAGCGATACCACATTGACTCCTGTACAAACACTTCTCTCTCTTTTGATAACATTTTTCAGGTCTATCAATTTGGATGTAATTGTGGTGTATGTATAGTTAATTTGACCTGATTCGTATTGATTTCAGCACGGCTCGCATTTATATCGATTTCAAACCGCTAGTACATTTTTCAATGTAAATTACGATAAAAAAATCTAAAAGTGTGTTTAGTCTAATTTCTTTCTAAACAGCCTCATACATGAACAAGTAACTGTTTTTTTTTTGTTTTTTTTTGTATGTGTTTAGATGCCATCAATTTGTGCTAATTTGAGGGGCGGAGCTTACCCCCTCATCAAGCCACAGACCCCACGGATTGGAAGTAATTAATTCATAGCCAAAATCTTCTCGATAATTCTTTAAATACACAGAATTTATCGGTCAAAACTGGAATAAAGATCTGAGATAGCTAGTGTAGGTGTTTTGATATGTTTTTGATGGTTGGGAAGTGAGGGTTGAAATGTTCATACAATATGACAATAAAGGTCATTACTTATCAACCTTAGTAAACTATGCCAATTAAATCGGTTATTGGAAAATTAGGTGCAAAAAAAAAAATCAACAAAAGACTAGAAAATAAAAGAAATGCTTACAGGTACTTTGACCAGATTCTTAATGAACTCCTTCGTCCATACAAAATTACTTCATTAGAGTTTCGGCATATTTTGAAGGCTTTCAAATACAGATCTAGCGAGTTGGTAGGATTTTATCAACGACACTTAAACACAATAGAAAGTCCAGCCCACATACCCCCTAGTGCTGACGATTAGACCGAAATAGTCTTTTGTTTACATACGAACACGTAGAGAAAATACTGTTTAGTCAACAAAGACCTGAACCTGAAACAAAAGAACTGACATGCCTAACAGTAAACCATATTGCTTTTGTCAGAGGACTATGTGCTAAACTACGTCGAATACAAATGAAGGTTATCACCCAAGTCTAGTCTCGGGCTTTTGGAATAAACGTTTATTTGAACAATTAGTTATTTGTTGTTTCCGTTCAGTTGTCTAAGGGTCTTTCGTTTGACATTAACAAGAAATGAATTCATCTATTTGGGTTTTAAATAAAATAATGGAGTGTATATTAATGAACACGACTTGTCACCAAAGTCTTTCTTTAGGCTTCTACCTTTAAGTACATAGGACTAATTTGTTCGCTGACTTTCAAGGTCATCAGACTGGAACTAATATTGCCTCAAGTACGAGATATTCAGGTATGGTTGCTGTTTCACATCTAACACGTGATATGCTCTGATAGTTTTGTACAAGTTCAAAAATCACCTTTTATACACAATCAACCGCCGGCGAATCGATTCTATGGCAAATCGGCGTTACGCTTAGCACCTTCATCGTAAATCAATTCTTATTGTCTCGCGTTGTCATTCACACAGGTAAAACAAGAAAATTCGAACAGTAAATATACATTTCGCAAATACCGACTGCATGCACTCAGTCTGATTGCTCACAGTCTAGTAACAGACCAGGCCGTGCGTTTAACGGTATCCCTTTACATCCTGATCCCGACTAAATAACTGTAGCTCTAATTTAGTTTTTAAAAACGAAACAACGTTCTTACGGAATGCTGAAACAAAAGTCTCGGCAGTTAATATAGACCGTTAGCTGTTACCATAGTAACCAGTAATGTGGATTTCAACCTTAAAAACATCGAAAAACGTGGTAATTTTCTTCAGTGAAATTTTGATGATTTGTTTTGCGATTATGATCAGTTATGTTAAAGAATATCGTCCAAAAAAATAATAAATCTTTTACTTGAAAGATAAAAATCTTGGAACTTTACGTCATATCTTATCTGAAAAAGTAGTGGACTCTTGACCTTGAGAGAAAATTTAATTTACGCCACAAAGTTTAACAACTTCAAGTTTAAGGGCTGAACTAACTTAGTGTCTGTGTCTGTTATCGTTTAGACCCGAGTAAAACCGTCTAAATTATGATACGTATTTTGCCAGGCCTTGTTGATGTCTCGATATTAATTAACCTTCACTATACCGGCCAGCCTTGCTGCAAACGCACCTAAAAAGGCATATGCTCGCATTTAACACCGCCCTGTTTAACACCATTAAACTATTTGATGACAGTCTTATTAATATTAGAAAAAATATCATTGACTATTCAGTCGGGATTGCTGCTGTTGTTAGCTTATTTATGTTCTTTTAGTTTTACATATCAGGGACGTCGGAGACGGGGGGACTAGGGGGCTATAGTCCCCCCCTTTTAGCCAAACATTTCATACAAGCCTACTAAACTTTTAAATCTTAGCCCCCCCAACTTCTCCAGCTATCCTTCTT
>JANTNT010209719.1:0-15872 GCA_024752375.1 Entacmaea quadricolor
TGTATGCCATAAAGTATCTTTCTGTAAAATTTCGTAAAAATGACATCACAACTTCATTTGCCCGTGAACGTCCTTAAAAAAAGATTTATTTTTCCATTGACGTGCAGACACTGGTTGATTTGTCGTCGGGGTCGCAGAACAAGAAACGGGCTGTAAATCGCAGTGGGCGTTAATTATTCGAGCGGCATAGGACAGGAAGATTGTGTGGGTGCTTTAAGTCCCCGCCATTGAGTTCGTACGTGCTCACTTTACAGACTATAAGTACGGAAATAATAGACGAAGATACCGCATTGGTTTACTAAATAGATTTTACTTTACTCCTTGTATCCAGAACGAATCAATGAACAATCCTTTTGAACAGTGCTTGGCGGCGGAAATAACAGGCAATAGTATAAACAAGGGAATTATTGCCAATCGGGGATTCTGATTGGCTACGCTACTAGCCCTGCGACTATCGGCCAATAGTTCCCTAATAGAGAAAAACAAAGTTTTTTGCTAAAGAATTTAAACTTTTTTTAACTTTAGTTTATTTAATTTCGTTTGTTTGTCCGACTAGTTTGTTTATACAAAAAGAATTAGACGACTCGCTCTCGATTTCTATCGGCTTTTATAGTTTACTCGGGCTTCAACTATCTACAGTCACAAAATAAACATTTTTTTATAGCAATTACTTGTTAACTGGTTCTCCAGTTAGTGCACCGTGCTTTAAGAAACAAGCTTAGCTCCTTATCACTTTGCGCCGAGCAAAAATGCAATCCACCTATTGTACTGAACATCATCTAACATTCTCGCCACATTCCCTTACGAATTGAGAACCACCACTACCTATGTAGATCATCCAATATGACCACTATTTTTGTTTCCTAAGGAATAATTCAGTGCACACCACAAAATCAACCAAAGATAAGCCACAGCCAAATAGCCGTTGTTTTGCAAACGGTCGGCATGTATTTAGATCCCTTGTTAATAATATATATTAAATTTCTCGGTCACAAAACCATTGATATAATTTTTCCAGTAAAAAGGCTCGTAGAAATCTGTAAGGGGAGGCTGTATGGGGGGATAGGTATAATAGGATGTAATGATTTTGGACAAGGACTCGCAAATCTTAAACATTTAGCAAAAATCCTTATATTTGTTTTGTGTATTTGTTCAGGAGGAAATGAAACCTCACGTGGCTAGTTTATTCCCAGGAGAATCCAAAACCTTGTTCTTGCCAAGTTTAACTCATTCTGAAGTGCTTCAGTGTGAGGCTACCGCTGAAAAATTGTTTTTATTAATTTAGTCAATACGGCCGCCGCGAGAGAAAGCCGACCTGTAGTTCTTAAGAGCATCGAAATTGTTTAAAGTGTATTTTAGGGTTTGAGATCTCAATACTCTTTATTTACCCAGGGACACGTAATTACAAACTAAAATCCGTACTCTCTCTTACGGCTCTTCAAAGCCTCGTGCATACCTCCCCGTCCGTTGCTCACAAGATGTAGAGCATACTTTCCTAAATATTTGCATTGTTTAACTGAAATATCATTAAGGAAATAATATTAAGGCATAATCCTTGGTATATTTATGGAGTGACCATATACGGGCAACATTTTAAAAATACTTCGCGTTCGCAATTTTATTGTAAATAATTTAAGTCTCGCAAAGTACAAAATATTTAAAACTTTTTTTTGAATTCCAAAATTGTCTAATGGTTGAGCGCCACATTACTCAAGACGTTGTTTGTCTTTCTTCACTGAATGATTGTTTTCTTGGCATTGGCCGGTCTTTCCGTATCAACACCTGTACGGCCGGTCTTTCCATATCAACACCTGTACATCAATAAAAGTATTAACACATTAGTAAAAACATTAACAAATGCCAAATAAACCGCTAGACTTTTTCTGAATTCGCTTCAGCGACCACGAATGGCTTTCAGTGGAAGATATTGATAAAATACAGTAAAAGTAACCAAGTTATGCTCGTCATTTCGTGGTCACTGAATTAAGCACGGGTACCTAAGAAATAAATATACTTCTTCAGGTTTCCTTTATTCTAGGGGGGGACAGGGTTCCACGACAGCCTAAATTATTATGCTTGATCTTTTAATATTCTGTGGTGAAATTTTACTTCAATAATTCTAGCCTGGGTAGCGGCCCAAGGGAACAGGGATCGAGAAAGCGGTCTCCCCTCCCCCAAATACCCCCTCTTCCTCCCCTGTTTCCCCTTCCAATCCGGCCCTTTCCCAATCCCCCTTCTCTTGAGCCGCTACGCAGGCTACAAGAATTCCAAAGAAAGGAACTCACTAGAGTGAAACCTCAGGTAAAGCTTCTTGTTTATCCCCGTCTTTTCCCCAACAACTGAATGAAACCACATAGCGCGACGCACATCTGGCAAGAATCGAGTACATGCAGTAGGAACTAAGTATTCAAGCCTTACTGCGCATGGGTCCTACAAGGGGCTAAGGCTTCTCAGTTAATACTCGAAACAAACTAGACCTGCCAAATTCAACACTTGACCAATAGTTCCAATTTAATACAGTCGATGGTTTACAATGATTGTTTGCAAATAGTACGTAATTTTCTTAATCAAAAACACAAATAGGTTTGTTTTCTGTTCATTCCATCTATGGCCGCCAATATTTTGAATAATTTAGACGCGCTATCATGTTAGGGATTGATTGTTTTTCAAGTACTTTGCAGTGATTTCCTACAAAATCAAAAGACAGACCAAATAGGCCATTTCTGAGATACGCTCCAAATCCCGCTAACATCAGTTTCAAGCCGAGGCTCTGTGCGAAAAATACAGCAAAGATACGAAAACTTCGCAAGTAGCCTCGACTTGAAACTATTGATCGCGGGAATCGGTGCTAATCTCGGAAATGGCCTATTGCGCCCATGTTGATACCATTAACAAAAGCTGGTGAGAAATTTTTGTTAACATCTTCCAACATGGCTGTGATGACGTAAGGTCGCCATGGAAATGAATTACAGCGCGACGCGGAAATCTGTGACCACTTGTAATGTATTCGCATACTTTTTGTCTCGTCTTCTTCCAATGAGCGTGTAGATCAGAGATAAGACACGAAAGTATGCGCATATATTATAGGTGGTCACAGATTTACGCGTCGGCTGTAAATTCGATTGATAATGAAAACCAAGTTTACTAGCCAGTAGCTTCTTCGTCATTGGACTATTGAAACCAAAAAGGTTTTGGTTAATCATTAATGAACATACTAGTTTCATTGTCTAATCCTTCAATAAAATCCACTTTATGATAAGTGTAAGGTAAAAATGAAACTCGTGTACACGATCCAGCTGATTTGACCTTCAGAACAAACTCAAGGTCAACCAATCAGAGTCGAGAATTTACAAATGCTACCAAAATATTTGACCCATAATTTCTTTAGGGAAACGCAATCAACTTAGCTGGATAATATGTATTCAAATCGAGGCTTTGGCTAGGAATAAAGATTTCCTGTGCATGCGAGTCTATCTTTACTTAGCTGGTCCCAGTAAACCTCTTCAACCATGGCTAAGCATCTTGAGAAAGGTCTATACAGTAAATGTATGATCTGAACACCAATTCCAAGTTATTTAACTTGAACAGTTGTTCACAGACAAGACAACTAAAGGTGGTGTTACACGGGGCAACTTGCAACGCCGATTTTTAGCGCAATATTTCACTTGGCAACACGTTGCGAGTTTTTGATCTGGCTTCAAAAACTCGCATCGCAAGATGACGAATTTTTAACAAATCGACACACAAATGGCGCAAAAGCGTTGCACGAAAAATCGGCGTTTGCAAGTTACCCCGTGTAACACCACCTTAACGGCTTTGAAATGCGAACTGATTATAGCTGAAGCGGATCCATGATTTTGAAAAGGGGGCTAGAAAAACGATATTTCCTGCATTTCAAGGACATGATTGCCTTCAGATCAGAAAATTGGTTTCAAAATCAATTTTATTCAGTTTTCATTAGAGGGCTCATAACCACGGGGGCTTATAACCTGAATTCTACGGTATCCAAGTTGAATTTAAGTCTTATCTTAACACCATGCAAATAACTCATTGTAAGCTCAAGTACAAAGCTACTAGGGTAAAATCTATTGTATTATACCAAGACGGTCGGGAAAAGCTCTTGTATTATTCAATAAGCCATTTCTTATTAATTGCCTTAGCTATGAGGCCTCCAAATAATCTCCAAAGCTTTACGTAGCTTATATTAAATAAACAAACTGCGTCAATAATTCATTATATTTGACTAACGAAACGAAATGAATTTTTTTAACTTTCTTATCCAATTTATGTTTTACAATCATTTCCAAGAAAATCAAAATATAAAGACATGTTGGCCAAGTTGGTAAGACTAAGGTGATGTCACACGGGGCGACTTGCAACGACTATTCTCCACGCAGCAATGTTCTGAATCGTTGTTGTAAGCCGCCCCGTGTAAGATCACCTCAACAAAAGAAGCTAATTAAAAGTGTTTTGTTAACGTCTTCCAACATGGCCCTGATGACTTAACGTGCTAAAGGAGTAGAAGAATCATTGATATCGTTTTACTAAACATTTCAGAAAAGATTGCTTCAGTTTTTAATATACGAAGCTGGCTTTCCTTTTTTTTTTGTCAACTTTCGATCCACAAATTTTTACCCATTGTTTTTCTTTTTTGCAAAGGTTTTTTCGTGGGTTTTTAAAAATTTATTCGCAGTGAATAGAGGATTGGAAGTGAAGGAAAAATAATGAAACTCCGACCGATACACCACACCATTCGGTCACTTGCTAGAATATTCTTATTAAGAATTGAAAATTGAAAATTAAAATGAAGGGAAGAAAACGATGGAAGTGGTGCAGTTATGCGAGAAAGAGAAAGAGAGAGAGAGAGAGAGAGGGAAAACGCAATTTGATCAATTATAGTTGAATTAAACGTATATGAATCGGCCTGAAACATCACTTAATAAAAACTTTTTAATTTATATTTTCTAATTCAAACGACAAAAATTATGTAGTATAAAAGAAATTCTAAAAGACCTCGTGTCTGATAGAACGTTAAAATGCCGCGGAAATATTAACTAAAAACCAAAGACTCCGCCCAGCAAGCCTTGTACTGAAGACCAAGAAAAAGATCGAGAATTAACAGCCAAAAAGCAATTCTCATGGGATCCCCACACAGCTATGGTATAAGGGTTTGCAAGTCTTATTCATTTAGCGATGTTAAAATGATCTCCCCAAAAAATGTTGTCAGTGTGTGTGTTTAGTTTTTCAATTTCTTTCTTTCTTTCTTTCCTTTCCTTTCCTTTACAGGTGTTTTAATTTTTTTTAGTTTAGAAAAGCAGAATGTTTTTAGCGGTGAGGTTGATCTTCGCTTCAACACTGGTCAATTCAACCTACACTTTCGCTCTCACGGGGGAGAATACAGGTGGAAGATTGAAGAAGATACAAAACTGGTGTTCTGGATAATTCTTTTAAGTTTGTATTGCAATCATAATAAACAATACCAAATTCAAGTCAATCCAAATAGAATACACCATGCATTTACGTAGTTATGGATTGGTTACAAATATGACACTCTTTATATAACTACATAACTCGATATTAATATTATCTGTTCAAAGAAGAAACAACGTGAAAAACGAGTGACTATAAAATAATCTGATATTGGTAAAACGCAACTTGTTGGTTGATAAATTGTACATTTAAACGTATTCATAACATACTTGTACTTATTGTGACTAGAGGTTGGAATAAGTTAAGCGTATATATTTGTCCATAAGAAATTCGCAGAATATTATGAAATGCCTAGCATTTCCAAAACTATGGCTTAACAACAAGAGTTTCACTTGTCTAAATGTTCTTGTAAGCGTCACCACCAGTTCTTATAACGTTCTGTAGAGGTACGTCTCCCAACAGGTCTGTCCACAACACTGTTCCTATATGTCCCCATGTATACACTCCAGTCCACCATGTCATCCCAGAAGTCAAGTCTGTTCACTCCCATCATTTCCTATATCTCACGTCGTCAAGAGTAGACGTCGTCTGTATGGAGTGGCACGTCAAAGTGTGACCAGTGTCTAAATGTTTACTGAAGGGTTGCACACAGTTCTGTTGTTTGGATTTCCAAGTATGTTGTTTTCTGTCCACTTTGTTTATAATTAATATCACTTCCAACTCACAGTCTAAATATTGTTACATTACCTGTAAGACAAGTACTTTTCTTGTAGATGAATTTGAAACACACAGACGATTAGGCACTGCTTGGCTGAGGCTTTATGTGCGAGGACGCTTTCGAGAGGCCTCATTTTTTGGAGGATCTGCATGCATGACTTTAAGCTTCATTCCCAAAACTTGATGACCATGAAGAGCCTCTATGGCAACATCAGCTGAGTCCTTGGATGCAAACTTGGCATAGCCAAAGTTCCTGTCCTTCATCATCCACACGTCAATCAGGTTACCAAATCGGCTGAACACATCCTTCAATACCTGGTCAGGGGGTGGTGCTGGGTTACAGACAATAAACAACCGGGATGCCACTTCTGAATTTTCATCAGCCAGGGGCACTGGTGTAGGCAGGGCTGCAGTGGTATACAGTTGGCTAGTATCTAAAGTGAATGGAGAAGCAGCAGCAGTGGCACCAGGTATCGAGGACTTGGAACCGAACATATTATATGTTGATCCAGTCTCTGAATTACTGCGGTTTGATGGGGGGTCTTCTGCATACTTTATGACAAGCTTAGAGCCAGGTGGATACTCAAATCCATTTAACTTTTCTTTAGCATAGATGGCAGAGCCGACGGAGTTATAAGTAACATAAGCAAACCCTTTAGACTCTCCAGTATTGTAGTTGCGCTTCAAATCACAGACTTGCATACCTGGGATAATATCAAATAGACGAGCTACTTGTTCTTGGCTGAGAGACACTGATACAATGACAAATAATCTGGTGGGAGTGTGTGAGGATGTTATGGATTCTGCTACAGCTGCTGTTGCATTGGTGCTTGTTTGGTTGGCAAAGAATTCCATTGGTTGGTGAAGGCTAGGCTGTGCTTGAGGGATGGCAGCTGAAAAGATCCCCTGGTCCAGGAAAGGATTCTGGGGTGCGAATGCTGTTGCTACAGAAGAGGCTGCAACAGCTGAGTATCTGGAAACTTTTGAAGATTTTGGCTCAGCCCACACTGCTTTAAGAGCTTTGTCACAGTTCTCTAGAGCTAAAGAAGCAGTGGAAGCTTTGTTAAACTTTACATACCCATACCCCTTGTTTTCTCTGGTCTTGTGATCACGAACTATCTGTACGTATTCTAAATCTCCAAAGTTTTCAAACTTGGAACGTAGGTCATCCTCACTGTAGTCTTTTGGACAGATTACAAACAGACGAGTCATTGTTGTGGGGTCATGGAAGTCCATCTTTGACCCTGAATGCTTTGACTGTGCAATCATTGCCTGAAGAACAAAGAAAATGACAGGTTTAGAACAAATAATATCTAAAACACTTCATTAAAACAACACTTGAACAAGATTTATATTTAAGCCTCACTGCTTAAATTTTTAAAATTTACAAGGCTTTCATTTCTGTCAATCACACAGAGCCAGGCGCCAACAAGGTGAATGCCAAGAATTTGGAGTGCTGGTAAAAAAAACCCTCGAAGCAAGGGAGAGAACCAACAAACAACTCTACTCACATGAGTCCTGAGGGAGTCAAACCCTGGACCTCAGCGGGGAGAAGCAACATGGAAGCAGTGCATGGCAACCATACATGTACTTCCCAATTTCAAAAACCTCTCAAGTTTAAACTAACGGTAGTTTTAGATTATTTATATTACCATTTACAGGTGTGGTTCAAGTAAGATTTACTGTGTTCTAAATATAATTACAAGGTAAATAAATTGGTAAATCAAATCACTTTGCATTTGAGTACTTGAGATTACTGAACCTATCATATTATTCTTTACATGTGAAAATGTGTTGTGAAACATTTGGGAATGTGGTTTTATGGTGAAAGTGTCAAACTTGCATTGCACTGACCCATTACCTTTGCTCAAATGATCTTTAAACAAAAGAATTTTTGACCACAGGCTAAGTACTAACTACTTTTATCAAATACCTGCATGTTATAAAGCAAATACTTAAAGAAAAAACTTTTTTGGTACAAAACTGTGAATATGTACATGTTCACATACAATGTAATGACTTGTCAAAGGCATTAACCTAAACTGGTACTTGAATGGCTATGTTGAATTGTGGACAAGACAAATGCCTGCCATATTCATACACATGATCATGGAACACCTTAAGTTGTCTGTATTCACTAATATTTCAAAAAGGAAAGATTTTTTTTACATATAGATTTTTGATGATAAATATTTCAGAATGTATTTTACAAATTTTAATTAGACATAACCAAAATATTATAATGTTGACAATCTATTGATTTTACATAATTGGTTGAGAAACTGTAATTAAAATTAAATCAAAAATCTAAGAAAAAATCTCAACTTAATTAAGTAAGATGGTTATCACACAAAAATTTTGAAAAGAAATTATGTTGAACATACAGGTAGTGATTGCTCAGTTGTCCCCAGTAGGCTGAGACTAGTATTTCAAGCAGCCAATACCAAATAGAGATAAAATTTAGCATGTTGATTTGTGCAAAGGGAGAAAACTCTTATAACCTTTAGAAAACCCCTTGGGAGAGAACCAAACACATGAAAAATTTATTATAATATACATAGTTAAACTCATTAAATAAAAATAATTTTCTGGTCTAAATCAGAATTACACAAGAATTAGTTTATGCTGTACAAAAAAATAAAAGTTATGATGCACAAAAAAAAAGAAAAAACAGGAAAAAAGATGAAAAACTGAAGTATTGAAGATCTGATGAATAAATAGTATAAAATCACTCATAAAAGATTATATCAATGGTATAAGAATGGCACAACATCTTAAATACTGAGTAATGCTTAATAATTCAGAGTGCTATATTACTATGACAGATCTACTACTAACACCAAGATGATTTTTCTCTTGTCCTTTTTGTACTGATACCTTTTTGGATAATTCCAGAATTCACAATTTTTTTTCATTTAAAAATAATTTCAAAAAACATTGAAAGGATTGAATATATTCCTTACTAAAGACATACTGTTTTTTTGTTTTGTGTTTTTAAATAAGATCTTGAATTTGTAAAAATGTTATTGCTTGAAATTTGGTTGGAAATATGTATCTTTCTCCAAATCTCTTAAAACCTTCATCCTACAAAGGAAGCAAAATGATTAGACATATTAATTTCTATGTTTCTTTGGATGTAATCTTACAAAGATCAATGAGTAGAACTAAATCTAATCTTGTATTGCAATTTTAAAAGCTAAAAAATCGGGGATTAAAGAAATGTTTATCATTTTAATGGAAAAAGTAAAATTTGAGATAAAAATTCTTGATATAAAATTATAAGGAAATTATTATTAAATTAAAAAACTGAGACATAAAAGAACCAAAAGAAAAAATACTACAGTAAAATAATAAAAGGGAGTAAAAACAGATTTATAATAAAGCTAGACATGAAAAAGAAATCAAAAAAGTGCTACAAAAAAAAAAAAGAAGAATTAAAACTAAAAAGTGTCAGAAGTACATATAAGAGATATACTGTTCCTCACAATCATGTAGGTACATTTAAACTAGTTTAGTTGCTTGATTTAGAGACCAAGAGTAGAATTTTCTAAAATATAAAACAATGTCCTAGACAAGACTATAATAGACAAGTACCTTGACATGAAAGCCAAAGCCAATGTGCCTTCTCCTATGAAAGTTCATATTCCAGTCCATCTCATGCACCAAAAGTTTTATAGTAATTACATTTAAGCTTAAGGTACATTCAAGCTCTTCCCTGTTGCTACTTTCAAATAAGAGTGGGTCTTTCAACTGTGATCATTTTCTAAATACCTGTTGATGAGTTAGACTAAACCTTATATTATTTAGAGGTAATGGTCAAAGGTAATTCAAAGGAAACAAGGCCACCTGCCATATCACTGTGTGCTTATGACATCAATGGAATAAAACAAAGCCTGTAACTGAATTCTGTTGATGCATGTATGAAATATAAAAGGTAATCTTCTTTTAATAATGTTGGAAACAAAATTAGTCTTCAAGATTTTCTTCAGCTGTGCTTATTTCATAAATTAACTTAAAACTTCCAATAAATATAAAGAATAATTATTCCTTCTTGAGTTATAGACTGTTTGAAGTTTGAGACGCCTTGGATGTTTCTTTTCATGTGACAAAATACCTTTAATAGAACCTTTAAATACATTGAGACAGGGAAGTGATCCCATCTCTTTTCACCTGCTCTTCCCATTCTCTCACTCATTTTAAATTAATTGTTTCTTTGGAAATTGGGTAATACTGAAATTTTTCACATAATATAACCTAGACATTTAATATCAGTAATTTCCTTGATATCTTTCAAGGCCAATTTACATAGTACAACTTTTCCCTACAACTATCTCATGCAATCTCTTGAAGTCTTGACTTATGGTTGTTTTAAGGTTTTAAAACATGTCTCAAAATGCTACAACTTTTTTTTTGTCATATGCAACTATCGTAAGCAGGTTTTAGAGTGTTGTAAGCATGGCGTTAGCAGATTGCATGTGATAGTTGTAGGAAAAGTTTTACCATGTACATTGGCCTTAAAGATCTCAACATTTGAGACTCACAAATTAACAAAAGGAATTACCTTCCAGTATTAACCAAAACATACAATTTAAATACTTAATAAAAAAAAGGAAGAATTAAAATCAAGCTTGAAGTAGTTCTTATCTCAACATGAGTCACTTAAAAACCACATGAAAATACATGAATAGCCTACTATCCAAGCAGTAATCTAGCTTGAAATAATGTTCCAGTGATGACAATTTCAGTCATTGGTTTTACAGTCTTGATTCTTTTTATTGGTGTTAACAAGATATCAAAATATCAAGCAATTACCTTTGTATGATAATTATTCAGTCAGCTCTAAGAGCTTTTTCTTAGTTTATGGGGAGAGCTTAACAGGATGTGTAAGAAAATCTTGTAAGTAAAATTTTAAGTGATAACTGAATGTCTCAAATTCTTATTTACCTAATGCAAGGGAAACATAAGTTTAATATGTCATATTTATGAAGTCATAGGCTTTATTACACCATCTCTCTCTTAAGATTAGAGAAATTACTCTAAGATATTCAAAGACAGTATAAAAAATATTTTTCTGCCTATACACAGAAAGATAGTTTGGCATTTGTGCAAAGGGTCATTTCCAAGATATACTCCAATTCCTGGGAACAATAGTTTCAAGTTGAGGCTTTGTGTTAAGTCTTCATATGATTGCTGTATTTTATGCCCAAAACCTCAAATCCAAACTACTGATCACAGGAATTGGAGCATATCTCAGAAATGGCCTATTTGATAATGAATTTAAATTACATTTCTTTAAACAATATATCTGTTAAGGAACGGAAAAACATGGAAAATGTTGTTCAAATATAAGTGAAGGATATATGCACTTGATCTAGAGCACTGAACACTGACAACAAAGTTTAAAATTCAACATATTACATGTACTTATAAATAATTTCAAATAAAAGGATTTGAAACTGATGGAGTGACAGTATTATTACTTATGTAAAGATACACTGTACAATATCTAAAAGTCCAATACAATTTTCCACAATTATTTTTTTCTTAAAAAGGTAACAAGACACATTTTTCTTAATAATTTTGAATATATTTATAAGAAGTTCTCCTTTAGGCCTAAATGAATTCTGTAAAAAATACTTAATTTTTTTTAAATCTAGATTTTCTATTAATTTCAGTATAAAACAACATTGGACAGTTTATATTCTTATGTAGAAAAAACCAAACAGCAATCAATTTTTCATAATTTTTCTTCATTCTCTGTTTTCAAACACATTCTTTTTCTGTTTCTTTTACTGTATCCTGAAATGGCATTTAGTGAGTTATTTCTGGGAATTATATACTTTCCTATAATTTGAAAATAGTTTACCAAAAATAAATCTAGATATATATTATTTTTAACATAATTTTGCTGGATCAGAAAAAGTAGTTCCATTCACAGCTGTTTACTAACACCTTGACTTTAATCTGCTATCTTAACAATTTATCATTTTTCAGAAAGTCCTGATAAAATTCATTTTAAGAAGATTTCCTAATAGAGAGAAAATATGTCTTGGAACCGTAGAATAACTTCTCAAAAGCATTTTATCAAGATTGTGTTTTCTTTTTGGACACGTTAGGAAACAGGTACAAACATCCACAATACTGTATAAGAGTAAAGAGTAAACAGCAACTCCGAATCCACAATATAATTTGGAAAATAAAAATATGTTCTGCTAATAAACTTTCCATTTTTTAGTTTCTAGGAGCACTCTGGTACCTACATGTACTTTTAATCCTGTCAAAAACACATACACTTATGTAAGAGAACACTTATACATGTATACCATAAAACCCTGTGTATAATATGCACTTTTTTCTATCAAAAAAACAACCCAAAAACTAAGATGTGTATTATACATGGACGTTATTGTTTTTGAATGCCATACCATATTTGAAGGGACTGGTACTGATCACGTGCATGAGGTCTGAAAACAAAATTACTCAGGTAGTGATCATAAAGGCCGTAAAAATGACTACCAATTCTGCCTTTTCACTTAAAAAATTGAAGTCTACAGCAGATTTATTAATGAAAACTGCTATGAGATAAAATAAACAAGCTTTCTGCATGTTTTAGAGATGTTATATACATATAGCATATAATACATGGGTGCAAATTATACACAGGGTTTTATAGTAATATATTTTTAAGGCTTTTAAAAATGGATCAATCATATCTGACCCTTAAACACCACAGGACTGTTTTTCCTCCCTCCTAAAAAATCAATGTGCTAAATTCTAATTGGATCTTTTTGAGTTAGCTGTGCTGGACTTAGATCAAAGAACATGGAGAAAAAATAATGTTCTAAGCATGGGAGAGAACCAAAATGTGCTAACAGTGCATAACACCCATATTTAGTCTCTTGTTGTGTACATTTATACAGTTTATTTCAATACATTCAACAAAGGTGCAATACATTCAACAAAGGTGCAACATATTCTTTAATGCTGGAATGTATGATTACAATTACAAAATATCTTAAGCTGTATTTTCAGTTCTCATCCAAAATAATATAAATTGATTATAAGGTTTGAAAGTAATTTGAAATAAAGAAGAAAAGGAACTTCATAAAATCACTAAAACATATTGTTAAAGAAAGACATTTAAAGAAATAAAAAGCAATATAATGTACAATTCCAATGAAAAATAGGTGAAAAAAGCTACTCTTAGAGTGATCTTGTACTGTCAGTGTTATGATTAAAAAAATTTTCTTATGTACTAAGCTTTATATAAATAGCATACTGGTACGTCTTTCTCTAGATCACATAACAGTATAGTAACTTAATACATGTAATGTATAATGGTCTTTATTTTATGTAAACTTCCAATGTGTGTCAAGTAAGACAACATATTTCTTTATTAGTTTTTGCTCAACAAAAAATCTAACAACCACTGATGTTTTTCTATGCTGAGCTCTTGCTGAGTTTCCATCAAATTGAGTTTTTTCATTTTTAATGAAGATAGTGATCGAATAGGGAGTAGTTGAAAATGTTATTCTTGGGTTTCTGTAATTTAGTTTTTGTTTTAAAACGAACATAGGGATTGGATGGAAGAAAATTGACAGCGAAGATCCACTACAAAATAGCATTTTTATAATTAACAAATATTTTGATAATAACCTATGTGGAAGTAAAACAGACCAACTACTTTTGCCATATAAGCCAACTTTGAATACCATAAGCCAACTTAATCCAGTCTTTTATTATTGATTAAATTCATAAGAGAATTTTTTTTCAAGAATATGAATTCAGTAATTGGGAGAAAAATTAGCCAGCTTCAGAATGTTTGCAAAAAATGAATTTATTCAATTAAAAAAATAAAACACATGAATTTCTAATGAACAAAAATACACAGTTAATACAATATGGTCACCAAAGAGAAGGGGATCAATATTTAAAGTCCTCCTTCATTAGAAAGAAAATGGAAGCGAAAAGACTTGATTGTCAACAGCCTGGCAGATTCGCATCTCAAAACAAGTATTGTATAAAAGTGTTAGCAGAGGGATTTTCTATCCTCGAGGGAAAAATTATAAAACAGGATTTACTAGTATTTTATAGCGTATTCAATGTAAATCCAAAAACTTTAAGAATTAATTACTTGAAGCAACAAGAGTTTATTGGTGACAAATATTCAAAATAGAATGAATAAAAATGACGTTGTGGTTGAAATTGGAAATACTAAGCTCTTGTATTGACAAATCTTCAGAGAGGCTTAACACTTGTAAAATAAAAACACGATATATAGATATTCTTGTTTCGAATGACTCATTCTAAAATTTAAAATTCTTGAAAAGCAAGCGAGAAAAGTGGTTATCCACATCAATTATTTAGACCCAAGTAAATGGACTTGCAGGCTTTTTTTGTAAGTGAATTTTTTTATATGAAGAACTGACGCCTTGTGTAAGTTCATTAAGCTTACGTTAATTGTACAGCGTATAAATAGCAATTCTGTGACTGGGGTCTTTCACGAAAACACACAAAGAGTTATGTGTTTTCCCAAGGATACTGATACTGCGTATTATCTATTTTTGCCTAGGGTTAAGTTGTTAAAAAGGCGCACATGTACATACCGCCACATGTGGAGACGTCTGACCAATCTACACGTATCGCCACACAAACACCAGCTCTTTCAAACTTCCCTAAAAACCACAGACATCCACTACTTTGAAAATGAGTGTCAACTTCTAAAAGCTAATACCTTAATGGGTTTAGGGTCATCTCCAATTTGTTTTCCATCCATTTCTTCACTAGCCAGAGCCGCCGAAGAAGCTTTTTCGAACTTGATGTAACAGACTCCACGACTTTCTTTGGTCGCCTTGTCTTTGACCATCCAGATGTCTTCGATGGTCCCGTAAGGCGCAAAAGCCTCTCGCATGTCTTCGGACGAGTGTCTCTTACTACATACCACAAACACTCTTGAAAAGGGTGGATTGTCGACATCTATTCGCCCTGAATTAGACCCACTATCGTTACCCGTGTTATTGGAGGCCATTTTGCCCGGCTAATAATTGAAAAGAAACTACACGCGCATCAGATGCGTTGCATCATGGGCACG
This sequence comes from Entacmaea quadricolor, assembly GCA_024752375.1. NCBI lineage: Eukaryota > Metazoa > Cnidaria > Anthozoa > Actiniaria > Actiniidae > Entacmaea > Entacmaea quadricolor. The sequence goes on from JANTNT010209719.1 coordinate 15,239, forward strand.
TTCCACAGGAATCCCAATAATTAGCCATTCCGAAGTTGCGGAAGGGACTGGGACCAAATGCAAAAAATTAATTTCAAAATGAACGACAAAATGAACCACATCACAAGAAAAATACTAGTAATCAAATTAGTAAGTTTACCGAGTTTGGGTAAATACTAAAACAAGAACAGGCATTTAAAAGTCGCGAAAATAAGAGAGAATGTATAGGGGCTTTGGAGACGGCGTCCTCCCAAAACCATGGCATTCTCTCTTATTTAAAGCTTAGCTATTCTACGGAGGCCCATAAGGGACATCCTGTTTTCAGTATTAACATTTTTGAATTTAGGCAAAATAGACAAAATGATTTTAAAATGGGCGAAAAAATTGGCGAATTGGCGATCGTTTATCGCCCATTTCAAAATTGGCGATTGCCAATTTTTTCGCCCATTTTAAAATCATTATTTTGCCTATTTTGCCTAAATTCAAAAATGTTAATACTGAAAACAGGATGTCCCTTATAGGCCACCGTACTATTCAGTTAATATTAGGGACGTTCACGGGCAAATGAAGTTGTGATGTCATTTTTTACGAAATTTTACAGAAAGATACTTTATGGCATACAGATTGAATAAACAAGAAAAATAAGAGGGGTCAC
>JANTNT010209830.1:0-15869 GCA_024752375.1 Entacmaea quadricolor
CTAATTTTGATGTGCTCTTTCTTGTGAAATGGTTTATTTTTTAATTAGATTAAATTTGAGAAACTCGGTCCCAGTCCTCTGCTCGTTTTGTTACGGGCTAATAGATTATTTTAGGGCTGTGGATTCTCCCCTGTTGTCCACGACGAGGCGCACCCATCAAACTCGAGACCCAAAAACCTAAAATTTTTAAAACCTTTTATACGTCACCCGGTGTCATCTCGAATCAAAATCTGAAAAACACTTATTAGCTTTTTTTTCGATTTGTTTTGTCTTGTTTTGCTTTCATGGTCTTTCCTGTTATCTATCATAATAGTTTTGATTACTTCGAAGTTTCATAAATAGAACGACAAAACACAATGCGAAACGATATTTTTTGCTAGTTAAGATCTACTTCACAAGAAAGCAGTCCAAGACCTAAAAAGTCAATGAAAGATCGCTCCCAACACATCAGTCCAAGCCACCCAGTTGGTTTCCACCAATCACAGCCCTCCTTATCCCTGGATTAACTCATACATTATGTCACTAATTAAGCATTCTTGTGTAGCGGCCCTTCCTCGATTTCAGTTCCTTCGCGCTTTCAACCTTTGAAGTTACCTGTACCTACCAACTATGTGGAGTTAAACTTAATGTTTTTGAGGAGGGAAAAAGTCGGAAATATTTGTAAGGTAAGAAAAACTTGTTATTGGGAAAAGCTTTGTATTTGTTGGTGAATCACAGTCGCAAAAAGATCAAGTTGAGTTTTTAAGTGCGACAACCATATCGTCGCGCTTGATTGGTTCTAATTCAACCATCAAAAACATAAAAGACTGAATCATAGTCAGTAGCGCACCAATGGACAGTAACACATCGCTTGAAAACATCCCAGATGTAGAGTGTTAGCTAAATCCTTAAACAGCTAACATTATGGATTTTTCTTATTTCTATTTTTTCGATAACAAAATTCGACATTTGCAGGTCTGAGACAGGTCATAAATCAAGTTGTACTGGTCAATTAAAAACACGAAATGAAGGACACTAGCAGAACCGTCGTCATCTTAAGCTTATTTCTTATTCTACTGGAGTTGAATGCCACAACGGCGATGCCAATAAGCGAAGGTAACTTTAATACCATTAAAATCAGCTTTAAAGCAAGAAAAAATATCTTTATAGTCGTTGACCTATGTTTTTTTTCACTTAAGTTTCTGTTTTTGTTTTAGTTACGATTTTAAGGGTTCAGTGGCTATAGTATATCAACAATTTACTCGCATTTAGAGTAACTGGAGGTGTTGCGGATTCAGTACCTTATTTGATCCCTCAAAATTACTCGTGCTAAAGGCTGTTAAATCGCCAGGATACCAGGGATAACATAAATATAAACCATTAATTATAACATATAAAACTCGATATTTCTACGTTAGTCAGAGTAAAGATCACGATGAGTAAAACCACTTGTAATTACCTGGTTGTAGTGAAGTGATGTTGATAAAATACTGTTTTATAAAAGAGAAAATATTTTATTTAGAATGAAACTGAAAACTATCTTCAATCATTTCATTCTTGTCAGGCTGCTATTTTGTACCATAACAGCACAAAGAAGCGCCAAAAACCGAAATGTTAGCGTTAAGGATGAATTCATTGATTTAAAAAGCTATACTGATAATATGCAGTGGTGGATCTGGGGGTGGTTCTTTGGGCATCCGTTAACTCCTCCCCTTTCTCACCCTAAAAATGACACATATCTACCCATAATAGTTTTGCTTTTGGCATATACCTTGTACAAAATGTGTCAGGGGTGAACCGTCCAAGTCCACACCCTGGATCCGCCCTGGGACATTAATGAAATAAAACTTTAGAATTCCAATAACAAAGTTATAAAGAATAGATTTTACAACCAGAACAGATCAATCTGTAACGTGTACCACATTGATACTGCGGTAACCTTGCTGGGCCGGGGAACGTTCAACAGTACCAACAGAGTTTTGGTCATGCATTTAGCACCCTAAATTAATCGATTTTTTTAGACAAACTTGTTCGTCCTTTTTCAAAACATTTTTTATTCAGGCCAGGCTTATCAGGACAACATTTTTGTAGGACGATGCCGGCTTACTAATGTATTCAAAAAAGTTGGAGAATTTAGTCGAGTATGTCGCAACTTGTCCAAGCACCTTTAATTTGCGCATTTGCGTCATTCAAGTCTTTTTTGCTTTACAAAACCATGTTTAACAAGTACTATAATCTATAATCTGTAATCCTGTCTGCGACTTGATTGTTTTGAAGCCGGGCCTTTTATACAACGCAATTATTTTTGCAACTCGCAACGCAACGATCACGACAAAAATATTGCAAGTTGCAAAGGGGGGGAGTTACACGGTGCAACTGAGCTCGCAACGTTGCGAAAAGTGGATCGTTCTGCTTTTCTTGCAACTCACAACGCGATTTTTCGCTGCGTTGCGTGTTACAAAGAGGGATGTTCTTTTGTGACTTGTCTCGCACCTGCCGAGTGCGTCAGTTGTGAGTTCCAAGAAAAATAGGCCCTTTGCAGCTAACAGTCACGTGCTGATATTTCACTTTAATAACGAATTAATTCAGCTCTTGATCCCATGGGAAAGGCTCTACTGGAAGGCAAATAAACTTTAAACTGCGCTGTATTTTAAGATCGGCGATCGCTTTAAGATATAAAATGGTATTTTTAAATAGGTTTGGTGACAGTCCTACGAATTTTGTGCAATATTTTTTTAAACAACCGAAGAAAGGTTTTTTTTGCAGTCCAGTAGAATCACGTGCTTGCAAGCTGCAAAGGACCTGTTGCGTCGTGTAATAAGGCCTTTAGAATGATGAAATATGTGATTCAAGTACAGCATATAGTTATGGGGTTGGCAGGGATATCCATATATTATTGACACTGAATACTTTTGTTACCTTGTGGTACTGATACAGAAAGGGGAGATGACAGGAAATTGCGCAGTGCACTGGAATCCTTCTTACAAGATTTTGACAACAATAAAACAACGCTTCATTCAAGCGTCAATCAAACTACGAACACTAGTAAAAATGTAGCTCAGAATGGACTTTTAAGCGATGAACTTGTTGACGACTTGGACCTTGACACCTCAGGGTCTGCAGATGATAGTGATCACGGTTCTGACGAGGATTACTTTCCAAAGCCTGAGCCAGACTCTAGCTATTCTCACAACCAAAAATTGAATACTAACGAAACATCAGACATAAATAACAAAAGTACTTTGGTTTCCAGAAGGCCGGCTGTTGCCATATCAGGACCAGTTGATAATACAGACCTCTCATTGGAGCAACCAGATTTACCGAATCACGAGAACACTGTTGTTAAAGAAGCCTATGACAAGGACTCTTCCATATCAAATACCAATCAGTCGGCTATCGACCATAAAGACGATTTTGTGATAAACAGTGCCACAAACAAGGAAGAAGATGAGGGCTCTGGGTACCTTGAAAGTCACAATATATCCCAGTTGCTACCAGAAGTAAAGAGTGACGATGCTTCCATTACTTTACAGAATGACAGCAGCAGCATTTTTACCAACACTTCTGATTCAGAATTAGCCAATAAAACTATAACCTCCAAAAAGAAACTCTTCCACTTTTTGGATATTTCAGAAAATTATACCAAAGACGTGCAGAACATTACTTCCAATTCTAATAACTTCACCGCAACGAATTCATTGAACAATCAGGACAAACAAACTTTGGCGTCAAAAAGTTCTAATTTATCGACAGCTGGGCACATTAAGCTAGGGTATATTGGCAAAACGGGAGCAAACGAAGTGTCTAAGATTACTCCTCCAACTCTAACGGGTAGTACGAGTGTTTCTCAACCGATTCAGTACTTACCAAGTATATCAAACTCTCCTTCTTCGACGAACCCGGCCTTAGTAAATTTCAGGGCACCTCCAGTAAACTCGATAAGTAATCCTTATGCTAATTACCAAACTGGACAAACCGGAATCATCCTGAATCCGAATGGAGAACCTATCGTGAGCCAGGTACCTTTGTACCACCGTTGGAATCAAAATAACCAATGGCCAGCCAGAAACGTCATGAGGATGGGAGCACCAAGTTACTATGGTTACCAACGATATCACGGTTACCAAGGTTACCAAAATCGATTTTTCGGCCAACCAGCGCAAAGATTTAATTATGGTATTAATGCGGGCCTGTACCAGAGATCTAAAGTACCACGTCCAAATACTTTGCTGGATTCCACTGGCCAAACACCGCTGGCTCAACAGTTTGAAGATGCAGTATTGGAATCCAATCAACAAGGCTATCAAAATCCTGGGAGAAACTTAAAATATTTATTAAGGAAATCTACAGTTAAGTCACTACCATCGAGTTTGTTGATGAGACCCGGGATTAACGGGCAATCTACCTACGGACAAAACACACGTTTTTATGCAAGTAGACAGAACGGTCCAAATATGCCTGCGCAAGGTCTGGGTGGACAACAGTCAAAAAATATAACTAAAAGCCAAGCGTACAATGTGTACCAAGCTGCGATCTACCTTGCAGACCTTTTGAAGAATGGTGAGTCAAGTCATTAAGACGTTTGTTGTATAAACGACTTTTGACGGACATGACGCTCTGACAAACAATCAACCACTCGATGCGCTTCTACTTTAACTTAACTGGAGAAGCATCAACAACTGTTGCAACAGATACCATGAACCTTAGTATATAAGACAGGGACAGAAAATGGGACAGAGCTAGATGTACCCTGACATCCACTAAGATGCTAAAACTATTAATGACGGAGGTTACACGAAACCAAATGATGTGAAGCTGGCATCACGAAAGCACCATGAACTTTAGTGACAGATACTAAGACAACAGAATGGGACAGAGCTTGCTACCTTAGATCATGTAGGAACTATTATATGAGAGGATCGACCTGAGACACACCACTTATGCCTACAAAAATTGAATGACTTAACAGCCGGTGACACTAAAGCCCGACCAATACATGTCTAAAATACTATTACTATACAACTTTGTACTAAACCGTACTTGGGGCTAAGACACACGATGCGCAACGGAAAAATTGCTCCGCTTGTCCTGTGACCCCTACGGCAGGAGTGCCGTTTCATGATCACAATTAAATGTGTTGCACGCGACATCGCAGAAACCTTGCATCCTTGCCGCGTGTGTCCGTGCCTTTACTCACTGTACAATTAAAGAGGAATGCGCAAAAAGGGATGCGCAGCTAGGGACATTACTCGACGTACATTTACTCTTGCGACTAAAAATTCTTACATAAAGCTCTTAATGGGACCTGGGGGGGTTGTTGCTGATGGTAGGAGATGGAAGAAAAATAACCAACCAAATTGACCTTAGCTTATGATTGCCAACAATAATTGTGTTTTATTTCAGAAAGTGTAAAACTCGATGAGATGTCATCAGGCCAACACATCCTAGACGACAAAGACGATGACCTTTTAGGTGGAGAATCAGATAAAGGTTCAGGAGAAAGTATAAACGTGGACAAGCCAGAAAGTCCACTCCAATCTAGTGTTCTAAATGATAAACAAGTAGATAAATTGATCGAAGCACAGGACTTAGGATTACCTGGAGAATCTGATAGCGAAACGTCAGGCAATTCACCGAACAATTTACCAGACTTTAAAGACTCTTCCAATGAAGAACCAGATGAGATTTTCACTCCAGAGGATAACAGCAAAAATGAAGAACTGAGCGACGCAAGCAATGTGGAAAATGAAAGTAACGCTCAGAAAACAGTGGATACAGCTGGGAAGGTCGCTGCAAAAAAGCCAGTGAATGCAGCCAATGTAGCACCAAAACTATCGCTTTCAGTTACAGCTAAACAAGAAATAAAGCCAGAGGTACAAGATACAGCGGTTGCAGTAGATAGCGCAGCCGCAGCAGAACCAGAGGTTACAATTAATGTAAGTCCGCAGCAGTCACAGATTTTTAGTCAATCATCAACGAAGCAAGAGGTTCAGCCAGCGGCTACTACAAATAGCGAAGCCGAAGCTCAGACCGCTGATGCTTCTACTGTAGCAGCACAGCAAACATTTAACGATGGAGCTTTTTCCACGCAGCAGGCTGACTCCCAAAGTGCTACACCAAGTGCTTTCAACGACCAAGAACCAGCGGCAATAGCCAGTAACGCAGCCGCAGCACAGCAATGGGATGCTACAGCTGCAGCAGCGACACAGGAACCCCAACAATTTAGTGACGCATTGGCTCCTTCACAACAGGCAGCCCAAACCAGCAACATAAATGAGGGTAAAGTCTTGTATTTTATCTTGTTGTTTCTATGTTATGTTATTTTGGTCAATGATTGTCTTTTTGGCATCGTGTTGGTGCCAGTCGGTGGATAGTAAATGGATTCAAGGTAAGTCTATTTAAAGTGTATCTCAGTAATAATGTTACGTATGTCTTTTATCTGATAATCATTATTTAAAATGTGCTTTTCACCAACGAAAATTAGTTTTTGAAACAACATCGGGTTGGTCTCAGTTGCAGAATCTTAGAGAGAAAAAACAAAATACAGTCAAGAGTCGATTTCTGTCATATAGATATAAAGAAACACAACAAAAAAAAAAAAAAAAAACAAGAAGTATAGTGTATTTTAGTCTGTTAATGTTTCGTGATGGAATTCACTTATTAAAGTTTCTCATAATTTCTCGTGAAAATTTATGTAGTAATGGAATAACAGATGATTTACTTTAATCGTCGAATTTTAGTTCTGTTTTAATTACATCTGAAGGCATCAATTATTTTGGACAATGTTAAAACTAAATATTTGACGCTACAATCAATGATTTTAACGGCCAAAATTCGCTACCTGTTTATTTATTTTATTTATTTACTTAAAGATTTGCATAAGGCAGGTGAAAAATACAATAGGAATCACCGAAATATCCCAAACTAACTTGTTAAAAGTATATAATAACCCTATAAAATAATAGCAACCCTATATAATAACCCTATACAATAACCCTATATAATAACCCTATATAATAACCCTATATAATAACCCTATATAATAACCCTATATAATAACCCTATATAATAATAACCCTATATAATAATAACCCTATATAATAATAACCCTAAACTATCACCAAAAAAGAAAAAAAAAAACAAAAACAAAACAAAACAAAACAAAAAACAAAAAAGAATCTTGTGGGAAATACGTTACTGACCCATTATCAATCTAAATTTATAGTTCTTCATTTAGTAAGGCAAGTTTAAATTTTGAATTGCATGTTATGAATGCTTTTTTCTAGTGTTCAAAAACGGGTTTAGAAGGGAGGACATTATATAATGCACAACAAAACAAAAATGTAAAAGCCCTCCCCCTTCTAATTACTGACCGGTCCCTTACTCATGGTTGTATACTTTTATGACCGGCTTTTTTATTAACCTGACTATGTGTGAAGCTGATCTATAGTCTTTGGATGACCTGCAACTTAAAATAATAGATTTTAGAGAAGATTTTCTTCAAGTGGGAAACGTAGTATTTTGTTTCGTATTAAAACAGTGTAATCCTATGGTGGATGGTCCAGCGGTTTGTTGACGAGGTTTTGAAATCTCCCAGCCAAGCTAGAGGATACTCACCGAGGTAAACCAACCACTGGACCTTCAAACATGTTGTATTGAGTACTTTTGATTGGTTTAGAAACGACGCCATTAAAAAGTCGTAGTTTCGTAAGTTCCCACTCATATGGAATGTGCTGAAATACAAGATTGTGAATCAAGCTACTTGCAATTCAAAATTGCAGCTGCCATATGGGCTATAGCTTTATATCTCAGATATCTCAAAGGCGTTCACCACATAGGAGAACTAGTGACTGTTTCAGCTTGCTTCGATGTTGTTACATCTTGAGGCAACTATAGACGAGCATCCCTAAAACATTTCTTTAGTTTTAATGTCGGCATTTGGAAAAATTAGTCACGAAGATTGAAATGGAGCAAGTTGAAAATGTTAATTGTACCAACATTACCTTTTTGCTCAGTTTCGGCATTTATTAGGATCAAGTGTGCCTTGGTTGGTTAGTGCATTTCGATACTCAGCAAACTCACATACTTGTTTTGACTTCTCTTTAATCCGTGTAGCTTAAGCTTTAAACACGCTTAAAACGGAGCACTGATAGAGAGAGGGGGGTAAAGTGGGTATCGACGGCTTCCTGCATGGATACCAGCCTCGTAGCTGAAGGAACTACCGACTTTAAATAATATGACTTTACCTTTAACTTTTTTAATAGACGGTGGAGCCGTAACTCAGTTTTCTCGTTTTACTGATGACTTACACTCCCAAAGGAGGTGGTTTGCAGTGAGCGTAGACGTTTCCATAAGGACTGACGGGAGCTAGGATAGAAGAACATGAAAACTTGACTGTTTCTATACATTCATATATGGTTTAGCCAAAAATACATCCACAAAACTATTGCGCAATACATTCTATTCAAGTAGGTATATACCACACGCATTACAACCACAATAAACCTGTCTTTTCCTTGCTTTATAACTGGCTTTTCTCTTACAGGAAAATCCCACACTATACAATTAAACGAAGAAAGATACAGGACGCTAATATGTCAAAATGGAAAGGATACGATCTCGTGTCCTCCAAACCAGCAGATCAGCATTCGAGACGCCAACTATGGTAGCATGGGAGCCTCTGCTTGTCTAGGGCATAGTTTTGCTTCGTCACCGGTGTGCAAGACCCCCGGTGCTTATGAAATAGTGAAAACAAACTGTGATGACATGGAGAACTGTGAACTGATGGCAAACGATGATTTATTCGGTGATGAGTGTCAGACGGACAAGAAGTATTTAGATGTGGATTACGACTGTGTTCCTAGTCAAAGTAAGTAAATCTGCATCTTTAAGTGTTGTCAATATATGGTCTTAGTGAGAATGAAACGTTGTTGAAGTGTGGTACCTCAAAGAAGATCTGATAGTGCTAGCAGAGGCGGATCTAGGATGTTTTCAAGGGGAGAGCCAGGGACAAGTCACTGAAAAATTGACTTGAGTTGAAATTCTAGAGCTAGGGGGTGTAAATTCCCCACACCCCCCTCAACCGTTATCTAGAAGGTCTTGTCGGTTTTTTTTTTTTTTTTTTTTTTTTTTTTTTGAAGCAGTACGTGGTACCTCGAAGTTAGTATAGATTTGAGTCTGATATCTAGAACATCAGGATGAGAAGAAAGCTTTGTGTCTGGTCAATGTTTCTAGAAGATCTGGACTAGGGATCGATTAGGATAGGGAGCTAATTGGTCGAGACCTCTCAGATATAAGCGGATAAACTTTTAAATCAGTCACAAATTTGTCTATAGGTGGAAAGACGAAAGGTGGCTTCACTTACTCAGTGGGGAATAGTGGGGAGTGTGTAAGTGCTGTACACCCCCCGGCCCTAATCACGAATGATTTTGTGTCCCTTCATTTTAGTATATTTCTAATTGGATGAATTAAACATGAATGCTGAATACCACCACTTGAATTCAAAATATAAAGTATTCCAGGTATCAGTGCACCTCTTTATAAAAAAATAGGTTCCATCTCTAAATACTGAAACGACGTTTTAACGAGGCATGTATCACATGCGTAAAATATCAGTAATTCTGTAGAAAATTTTTTTTATTCTAAAGTTGTTGTGTTTGCTTCATCTAGTGTAAATGATATTAAATCTGAAAAAAAAAATGAAAACGATGTTGAAAAAATAAAAAAATAACGTAAATGAAAAAAAAGAATGAAAAAATAAGAAGATAAAAAGAAAGAAAGAAAGAAAAGAAAAAATTGAAAAAGAAAAGAAAAGAAAGAAAAGAAAACAAAAGAAAACAAAAGAAAACAAAAGAAAACAAAACAAAACAAAACAAAACAAAACAAAACAAAACAAAAAGAAACGTAAGGTGCGTATGATAAAGTAGTACGTTTCTCGTTACTGAAATATAAGCTATTCAGATTACATGCATGTTTTGGTATATTTTGCTATTATTGCCCACGTACAGACAGTTCGACATCGCAGGATATTTGACTTATGAGCTATTTTAATAATAAATGATTGACCTGTAGAACCAACGGGTTGTAGTTGTTGTGATCATAATATCACTTACTATTGCTATCAAAGATAAAAATGTCCTAAAAAGTATATTAAAACTAAAAAGCAAATGTACTTACTAATATTCCAATTGTATTGCATGCTGCTTTTAGTATGAAAAAACTTGTTATTGTTAATGTCAAATTAATGTTATTACTGATTTACCTGTAAGAAGGCCACGGCACTTTGAAGGTGTCGGATTATTCCGCGTTATACAAGATCAGAAGCAACTCATTGCATTGATTTGGGCGATTTTATTAGGATCTTTCAGCAGTTTATGCATAGAGTATCCATGCAGGAAAAAAAAAAAAAAAAAAAAAAAGGGAATAAAACAATGGTTAAAGCAATTTACCAATACAGAATTCGCCATCATGCAAGTACCATGCCATTTGACTCATAGAAAACATTTCTCGGTCTGGCGTAATTTTTAAAATAAATCTACACAATATGTTGCTGCCTTGAACCGCAAGACCTAGCCTTCTTGTAGTTTGTTTTTGTCTTCGCGATGTCGTGAGTGTCAATATTAAGAAACAATCTCAGCCAATGAAAACACTTACAAAATGATGTGATTCCGTAGAGCAGGTCAGCATCTCCAATCCGACAAGTAAAAGGTCCTAAAACTTGAATACTTCGAGGATTTTGAAAAAAGAAAAGTCAATTTTCCTCAGCGAAATGAGGGTTTTATGGCTTTCTGCTTTTCTTCTATTCTTTATTTATCGAGGAGTTCAATCAGGTGAAGTAATGCTCCTTTGCAAAAAGGTTTTGTATTTTGGTGATTGTAGTGGGATTTTGTTTCGCAAATAAATGCAGAATTAACAAGTCTTGTTCTAAAAACCAGTCGTTCCAGGACCTCGTATTCAATGGCAGAAGCTTCTTCAATACCACTCCAATCCAGAGCAATACACAGGTTAAACCACTTGAGAAAATTTCTACTATAATTATAACAATTTCGATTTCATTGCTGATCTGCTTTACTATATTCTTCGCTGACAGAATTGTTCGAAAACGGAATGGGAAAACCCGAAGCGAAAGCAAAGCTACGAAAACCTAGTAATTCTGCAAAACTCCAGAAGCCAAAGCTTTTTGCGGATCCCTTCATGCAGAAAAGTTACGGTAGACTTGACTGAAAAATTAACAATTTTATAGTTTGACGATAATTATTAAGGATTATCATCATTAAAAAACTTGATTTAAAGTATTTTGAATATTTATTGGGCAATACTATTTTGTTTTTCCTTTTAGCCCCAGCTTCGCCCTTCCAAGGAAGCTTTCAACCCCAATTGCAAGGTATTTATTTGTCGACTAAACTATTTAATTAATAGATAAATAGGATGACCTATGAATGATCGGATTAACAGGCTTCTGACTAAACCATCTTAAGCCCTTTCTATTGTCAAACACGAACGAAGTTCTTCGTATACATAAAGAGCAAATGGAAAAACAACATGCTCAAACAATTGGAAGTATATACACTTTTTGATGAACTTAATATCATGCAAAAAAGCTACAAAGCGCGCAGTTGATGGGCCTTTTTCACCCGGTGGCTAAGTTGGCTGAAATAACAATGCGAGGTTGTGTGTAGTGGGATCTATTGTTTAAGCCAACATGGCTGCCGCGTAACGCGAGGTTGTGCGTGGTGGGATCTGTTGTTTGAGCCAACATGGCTGCCACGTGAAAAAAGCCTATTGAATTTATAATTCGTATGTTAAAAATAAAGGAAAATTTATGACAAAATTAAGTTAACAGCTTTTAAAAACCCCTTTTGGTAAGCCATTCTGCATTTGTCTTTAGTCTTTAGCATGCGGCACTTATTTTGTTATTGATCCTACATTTGCGCAAACTTGCTGCAGCAAATCCAAGTTTAGTTTGCGCGAATGTAGGGTCAGTCGTGGACATGCGTAAGGTAAAGGTGAATGCAGGACTTACCAACAAAAGTTTAATCCGAACACTAGAACAAAAGTTGTCTCAAGATAACTAATATTGTATGGTGTTCCATGATTATATCTCATACCAGCTATGTACCCAGCCCCGCAACCTGCAGCACCTCAATACATGTATCCTCCACCAGCTGCTCCTACATACGCTCCTTCACCATACCAAGGTAGGTACAGTATCAGATCCTGTTGTGTAATGATAATGATGGAATATCTAGAGGCGGGACCGCCAATTTAAGTTGTCATCCGAACCACTCGAAAGTCTAACCATTTGTCAATGTAATTACGAAGGTAGCACTTTCTTCTCAGTTATTTTAAGACCATAAGCTTTGGTCCGGCAAGAACTCGAACCACGACCTAGGCAACTGGGTAGCTCCTACTAAATATCAAAAACCTAATTACCTGTGTTAGAGGAAGAGATAAAGGAGCTAGAGCATCTTTGTTCCCCTCTTCCTTCCTCTCTTCTTCTCTCCTCGACGCCCTGGGTTATAGAAAATGATATTACTTTATCAAGCTCCCCATTCGTCTTTTCTCGCACCTACAGGTTTCGCTCCTCCTGTAGAGCAACAGGGGTATGGACAACAGCAAGCCTTTGGACAAGAACAAGGCTATGGTCAAGAACAAGGCTATGGAACTCAAGTACAGCAAGCCGCATCGCCTCCACCACCTAAACTAAACGAACTAATGTCCAGATTGGTAGCATTGTCTCAGGAAAAACAGGGAAGCAACAAGCAGCAGTGCTCACCTTGTAATACCTGTAACCAGTGTTCTGCTATGCCTGCCTGTAATCCATGTCCTGTCTGTCAAAGTGCTGTGTGTACTGCGGCACCATCTGTTCCTTATATTCCAAAAGGTCTGAGGCCTTTGTGGGAGTTATGGAACGAGAAGACTGCAGGTATGTAGACCACATACACACTATATATCTCTATATAACTGCCTGGAAACCGACACCGACGACTGACATCATTCAAATTCATTTCTTGAATTAAAGTGACTCTGCTTACATATCATGGTTATTTTAATATTTCTCCATTGCTTGAATACATGTCAATACTATTAAGCTTGTCTTCTTCTTTCCTTTCATCTTTAGATATGAATAGAATGGAGATGTCCGCGCTCATAATTTCCCCGGTCCCTAAGCTTCCTCCGACCAAAAAATCGTCTTCACTGACCGAGGAAAGTGAGGGCTCTGGACAAGAAAGTAGTGATAAAAGATCTCATGTAAAGTCATCTAAAGAAAGCAAATCATCAAAGACACATGACGAATCCAGTAAACCAGCTAAAGCTTCCAAGAAGAGTGCAAAAAGCGCTTCAAAGGCGAAGCACACTTAAAGATATTAAATATATTATATTTAAGAGAGAATCTGGAGCAACACGACGACGGTACTATTATCAAAGGAATGGGTTAAGTACAAGATCGGAACTAACTTGTTAACTTATTATGACATTGTGGGACAGTATATTTACTTCGTATTTTGAAAACGAACAAGTTGAAAGTACTCACTTTTGAAGTGCTTTAAAGACACACATACAGTCTTTTATCAATAAAAGAAAACAAACTAAATACGATCATAGTAATGGGGAAGGGAATACGATTAGTCTTTTTTCTTGTTCAGCCAAATTAAAATAGATTCTTCTATTTAAAAAGATAACCAAAATGAAAGACTCAGGCTGCGCGGGAAATTCGGGGTCGAGTTTTTAAAATTAAAACTGCAGATTGCTGTGGATTGCAGCCAGTCTAAGTGAATTAGTTTACAGTGGCAAAAATATATGTAATTATGTGTGGATCAGTCTTCGAATGTGTTGGAAACGTACGGTACCGTAACTGAGAATAAATGGCTTGAACCCAGGAGTAGTAGATTGTGAGTTACTGTGACCGTGACTCTTAAATGGCTTCCGTATTCAAGCATTGTGTTTAGATAAGGTTTGTTTTCTCACTTTCTGACTTGGACTTAAATTAGACTTTTTATTTTATTTTATTCGCACGAATAAAATAGCTTTCTGATTGGTTCAGAGAGGAAGCCATTTAAAAGTCACTGTACCGTACGCTTCCCACTCGGGCATACGAAAACTGCCCCGGCCTATTACTGCTGTATTTTGACAATTGTATGTAAGTACACGATTTACATTTCATGGCCATGGCTTAAACTTTTGTCTTAACTTATATGGTTTCTTTAAAAAGGTTATCTGGTAAATTGAAAAAAGTATTTCTGGACCGAAATATGTAGGTGAAATTATCAAATGTTAATAATACTGAAGCCAAGAATTTCACGGTTGTCGTACAGCAGTTATGCATGGACGACGCGCACTTTAGGAAAGAGCTACTATTCATTCACAAATCAATTTATTTAATGTTTTATTCGCTTCTGAGCTAAAAGACAAAAGAAATTCTAAAAGATATTGCAACTAAAATCAACCATTAAATACGCAAATATAGTGGAAAATCCAAAAACACCATGCAATTTTTTTAATAGAATAAGAAAAGCCTCAGCGCAATGACGACGTACACAAATTGGCGAAGTGGAATGTTACCGTTCTCAAAATGTTCTTAAATTCAACCGAAGGGTGTTCATTGTGTGATCCTTTATATACACAATAAACATGAGTGAACAGCTAACCTTTTTTAAAATAATATCTATATGCGTAGAATTCAAAATAGCAGAGTAAATAGGTAGACTTTGAAGATGGGTATAAAAAGTTGATAATCACATTGGCAGTGTGCATTTATTTTATGTAAATACTAGACCGTAAATAAAAAGCATTTTTGACGAACTTGTTTGTGTTATTTGTTCTTACTCTGAGCCACAGAAAGCAGGATTTAGTGACAGAGTTTTCGTAAACGCGCAAAGATTATGGTAGATATGTTGGTTGGTTTGAACAGAAAAGATTTTTATTTGCTAAAAAGGTGCATCTTCTAATTTTGTGAATCCCCTTTCTCCTTTGTACTCCTCCAAACCATCTTAACGTATTTCCTTTCTTCTCTGAATGTTTAGTAGACAAATTAATAATTTTCACTTTTATTAGAGCCCCGCCACAAAGGCAGGAAACATTTTTTTAAAAATTGTCTACAAACTCTTTAAATGTTCCCCTCTACGGAAATCTTTAGTGAAAGGCGAAAGATTTGTACGGTCTGAAGGAAAACCAGAATACCGAGTTAAAACTACCCAGGCCCGGCCAGGGGTTTTGGGTATTCAGGTATCACGGCTATTTTTTTTCGATTATTCGAGTATCGAGGCAAAATTTTGGGTATTTGGTATCCTTTCAGAATTAAATTTGTGAAATTTGGGTATCTTTTGTGAGCTCATAAAACAAAAAAAAAAAAAAAAAAAAAAATTAGAATGATAAAAAAATATTTTTAGGTATGTTGGTATCTTAAGAAAAAAGAATCGGGTATTTGGGTATCCCACTACCACCCCCTTCCGGCCAGGCCTGACTACCATAAATCAACGCTACCGACGTTAGTTTCTACCCTGTGTGGGATGTACATACCTTGGTAACGCATGCGTAACTTAACCCATCTGGTATTAATTAAGCGTGCATTACTGAGGATTTAATTGCTGGAAAGAATCGGTACGATTATTAAAATATCTGTAGAAATTTGGAAATAAAGAAATTTTATTTTTTAAAAAATAGAGTACTGATTTTAGAAGAAGAAAAAAAAAGCATCTTGTTTACACTAAAGTCGTAAACATTGTGATCTTAATCGTAGTGGCCATAGATAGTAATCAAAAGGTCTGTGGAGAAGCAGGGAAGCTATAAATTTAAAGACAAACACGATACTTTTAAGTTTAACAAACATGTTTCGACAGAAGCTTCTGTCATCTTCAGTGTGAATGAATAAAATTAACAGTGGAATATAA
>JANTNT010210052.1:0-15856 GCA_024752375.1 Entacmaea quadricolor
TTCTCTCGTGTTTTCAAATGTCCGTCGTGTTTTCTCACAGTATAAAACATGGCTTAGCCTTCTTTATTTGTTAAACAATTTGATCAAAGATGGTGATAAGTAGCTGATGTTAGGAAAAATGGTTTGGAAGAGAACCTGTTTTCCTCGTGTTTCACTGGGCTCTCTAGTGGAGTTATCTTCTGTTATTAATACATCAATAACCACTTACCATTTTTGTCTGAACAAATTAAAATTCAAAACTTTAGAGAATTTCATAAGCAAAAGGCAATTAAAAAACCGCTGCTTCTAAGTCACAAAAAATAAAGAGGTTTTTCCTACGACGATATCAGCAAAAAAACATCGATAAAAGCTCGAGGCACAACTAAATTGATAACTTAAGTTTAGTCGTTTTTAAAAGAAACGGACAATATGCTACTGATTGGCTAAATAGTAGAAATGCCACCTTCACGAGTCACCAGCAGGAAATGAAAATATCGCCGCTTATCAGGGCTTTAGTTTTCAGTATATTTACTGTTTTTCTAGCCACTATATTTTTGGTGATAATCTCTTTGGGCTCGAATGGTACCACTGAAATTCAGTGAGCCCAAAAGATTTTCACCAGCATTTCAAGCTCACACCAGCACACAACGGAGCAATCTCAAGTTCACTACCTTTTTGTTTCGAAGCTTTGCAAATGGCTATAAGACATCTTTAAAATTTCAATTACACTTTGAATGTTTTCAGTACAATGTAGTGAGTTGCTAACAGTAATCTAGTGGTTTTATTTCACGGTATTATCACCAGAACACTATACCTCTGTATCATAATGTATATCAAAACATGACCAGAGTTTTTTTTATTTTCTAATTCATAACTCCGATGTGGATTTCTAGATACTGTATCGACTTAATTCCTTAAAATAATCTCATCGCCCTTTACTACTATTTGAAATATGGGATGTCATTGTCGTAGTGGCTGTCAAAGTCTGCAAAATGTTCGAACATAATTTTCAAAATCAGTTGGTTTTGCTTCAATCAAATGGATGAGAATTGTGTATTTGCACATCGCTTACTATTTATTAAAATATAGAAAGCGCATACGCAGAGAATCTTTATCAATTTTCAAATTTTGTTTTTGATCAAAATAAATTTACGGTTTGACGGCCAGTCGTCAGATTTTAGGTTCAAAAATAGTATCCATAAAACCTCCCATTCAGTTTTTACCTTATTGCATAGTAGATAGGTCAATATGAGCGGCTCTCTTCACCTTTGCTGCGACAAGTCTGTATTAATGACAACCATTTATAATAGTCACAAACGATGACGTTTTTTTTTAAATAAAGTGTGTTGGATGATGTAATTATGCTGTCCCACAGGCAGTATTTTCACTAAATCAAACAAATGAGAGGTAGATAGGTCGACTAAAATACCCGGCGCATTCTGTTATCAAAAAATACCCAAAGGCCAACTTTAACGACAGATTTCAATAAAATAGGTCTACAACGAAGAGTGTTTATGTTTTGGTATTATATCGCGATTGTATTGACAAATTACGCCGTTCAGGGGCTTGTTCTTAAAGATGACGCATGTCTCAGTATTGTTCCTTGGAATATCTCCGCAGGGTAGACAAACACCCCATAGGCACAGCTGGCATTTGCTGTCAGTGCCTTGCCTCTCACCAATGAAGTCCAGAGCTCGATTAATTTCCGAGCTTAGGACTCATGTCAGTCTAGTTGTTTGTTGGTTCTCTCCCTTGTTTCGAGGGTTTTTCTTCAAGTTTTCCAGTTTTCCTCCCTCCACAAAAATCAACATACTAAATTCCAATTCTACCTGTGAGTTAGCCGTGCCCTGACTTTGATCAGCCTTGTAGTTGTTTCAGGGTTTGATCTGCGATTCTGCCGTTACCTGACTTCGACAAACCTTGTGGTTGTTTCAGGGTTCGATAAAATTGATTCGAACCGACAATCGGCACATTTACATAGAAAATTGCTCACTAAATTGTTATGATTTTAGTTGTAAGCTACACATATTACAAATCATCCAACAGATTTTAAAAACACAAACAACCATCAATAAATAAAAGAGAATGATTTCATGAATAATATATCTTGAGGAATGTCTGGTAACTTTGGAGACAAGACGTTCGAGTCGAAAGAAGAGAGTGTACAAATTAACACTTTATTGTTACATATATACTAACCTTACTTTAAAAGTTCTTCTAATTGTTGGTTTTTTTCCGAAGGTTTCAATAACAGATCACAACACTGTCTTCAAAGCAGCAGGTATATAGAGACTCAATCTTACTTGAGCCGTTCCCAATGACATCAAACAAGAGACAATAAAAAGATCTGTTAGCGAACCTTTAAAATGAAGACTCACAAACTGCTAGACATCAATGTAATTAGAATTGAAAAAACCCTCACTTTCCAACCGGATGAATTTTTAAAAGAACTACTTAAATCCGCTATCAATAAAACCAGTAAAGAGTGATAAAAGATTTTTCGCTTGTGGCTTGTTTGCACAAGGAGCGCACCAGATACGCCCCTTTTTGATAGACAATAAGTGCTTTAACATTAAAAGTCCAAAATGTTTGCAAACGTACTAATTAACTAAAGACAAAGCAAGCGCGCAAGTGCAGAACAAATTTCACCAAACAACTATGTGTCCAAGGTCAACAGGTCACCAAGATTTAGAATCAGTTTGGTCTATCAGTTTATATCAAAGAAAAACAAACGCGATCATTAATTATAAATCTACAGGTGAATACAGAGGTGTTCACACATTGTGATATATTAAACAGAGGCTATAATATTTAGTATTTAAAACATAAAAATACGGACACTAAATAATTAACCAAAGTAACGTTCAAAAAATCATGTTCACCACGCACTTTAACACAACACGCATAATAGTAATAATAATTATATTATCTCTAATGCGCAAATTAACATGGAAAAATATGATCAAATGCGCAGAATACGCACGTACAGCACCACTTCATCACAACACGCACGTACAACACGCACTTCAACACAACACGCATGTACAGCACCACTTCATCACAACACGCATGTACAGCACCACTTCATCACAACACGCATGTACAGTACGCACTTCAACACGACACGCATGTACAGTACACACCTCAACAACACGCACTTCATCACAACACGCATGTACAGTACGCACTTCAACACAGTACGCATGTGAGCACGCACTTCAACACAACACGCACTTCAACACAACACGCACTTTAACACAGCACGCACTTCAACAGACAACTCAATAATCGGTAGTGTGACTGGAATAGTTGGTGTAACGTTACTATCGCCCTTCAGGCCGCCCATCAGTAACTATTAGCTGTCTACCAACTGTCTATTAGCTGTCGTCACACAACACAAGTGTCACGTTCAAGGGCTTTATTAGTTGCTCTATACACCAAATTAGATACACCGCATATAAATAGACAACCGCTGTGAGTAATGAACATCCACGCCTTTTTATATGACTTATTTACATAGTCAAGTCTCTATCACTTTGCAAAAAGGAAAAACAATGTCTTTTGTAATTGCGCTTTGGTTTAATAGTTCCTATAAGTTTATCACCTTCAGTAGTCATGATATTATGTAATAATTGAAAATGGTACTTATCATGCCTGACGCAACACTTTTGGTGTTAAAGATGCTATAATGCCATTGTGTGTGCTGTGTATGGCGCTTGTACAAGAGCTGTCTGTAATGAAACAGAGATTCAAACATTAATATTTGTCCTAATAAGTAATTATACATATCAGTTGCCCCAGTACGTCACCCGAGACTCTTATTAATATTTCTCCTAATAAGTAATTATACATATCAGTCACTCCAGTAAGTCACCTGAGACTCTAAAAAAACTACAATTTAACTGATTGACATATTATTATCAACTTTTATTACACAACATGTAATTTCTACTAGTATAGTATACACTGTTTTAGGATTAATTTTATTAAAGGATTAAATTTTAGGCTCAAAATGAAGGTATTTCGCACAGATGGTTGGAATTTATTAACAAAAAAATGTTTAACACTTTTTCTCTTACAATTAATATCAAACTTACCGTTTAATAGCATTCTTTTATGTTTATATTTATACAGTTTTTCCTCACTCTATTGTACTTTACTTGATATACATGTATATAGTTCAATGTTGCTTTATTGAATAAAATAGCTGAAGAAGGCAGAAGGCACTGCCGAAACATATTCATAAGTGTCGTACTACTGATTAAGACAAAAGAAATTATTGTTCATATTAGTTCTAGATACTGATTTTTCATTTTAATTAACAAGTAAAATGGCGATTTAAGGTTGTTAATTTATTTATATTTCAGTATAAGACAGCAGTATAATTTCTTGCTTGCAGTACATGTATTATTTTTAATTTGTGGTTTACAATAGAGTTAAACAAGAATGGATGTCTAATTACAGATTTGTTACAAAAATGAAGAAATATAAAATTTGTAATAAAAGTATGAAAACGAGTGTATGTTTTATGTGGATAGTGAACATACATATATTAAAAACTCCAGTTTATATTAAAATGTAGTATTAAATATACTGTATTGTATTTACACACAAAAATTGACAATTCACACATGCTAAAATTGGTCAATACCAAAATCACTGAAAAATTATAATTTAAAATTATTCAAATTTTGCAGAAGATTTTGCATAAAAGCACAAAACAATTTATACTAAATACCTTACAAACCCCTTGTTAGATGACATCACATTTAAAACAAGCCATCATTTTGAACTTTGCAAGCAAGTGACAGAGTTGCAATTTAAAAATTTCATTTTCACTGAGTGTGAAACATATATTGAGATTTCCATTGCTTTTTATTACTTTTGACCCCATGTCTAGAACAAGATTCCTTTGTACTAAACAAAAGGATTTTTTTTAAAGCAGAAATCATCTCAGAATTGGTGTACTTATAAGATCTGGCAATAGAAAGCTGTGACAAGATGTTTCACTGTAATAAAATCTTTTCTATGCACAGTGCTTCAAATGTGTACAATAGTAGGCCCCATCAAAAGGACCTTAAATTTAGGGGAGGGGGGGTTTGTTTTGCAGCACCTTAAATTGAGGGGGCATTTTCAGTCATTTGTCATTAACTTTACAAAAAAGGAATTTGAGTGAAAGTGTCCAGGTGATCTCAAACCCTTATTTCTGGTTTGTATTAGCCAATCAGAAGTGTTTTTGTAGCATTGCCAAAAGTTCCATATCTATTTTCAAATGGCCATTGTTTTCTTCAAGACATTTTGCAGTAAATTCACATTTACACACTCATTTACAAGGCTGATGAACAGAATTAGTTTACAGTCTGTTGTAAATGGCTTTAGCACTGGAAAAGTTGAATGAGTGTTGGAACTGTTGATCTTGACAAACAATGCTTTGCACACTTGGAGGCAAAATCACATTGGGTGGGGAGGGTGGGTGTGTGTGTGTGTATGTGTGTGTGGTTGGGGAAGGATTGGAGGTTTGTTCGAACCAGCCTTAGCAACACGCCTGAATAGTCTAATGAAAAGGAAACTTAATGTTTTGGTTCATCCCACATTATACATTTGTAATGAATGTATTTTGATGTGGCATGAAATATGTATCTTCAGGTACTATTTGTGGAATGTATTATTATTATAATACACCACAACATTGTGCTATTAACAGCATAACAATCTTTTGTAATATTACTATTATATTACATATATACCATAAATGGTATATTTGGAATAAGTTAAAACTAAGGTTTAGCTCAGTTTTTTAGATTAAGACCTGTGTCAGGCATAAATACAATATGCAAACAATTCATTTAGTGAGGTCGGGAAGACAGCATACTTGATTCTGAAACTGTCCTTTGGCGCTTGGCACCAGACTCAGAAACCTTTCTCATTTTCTTGTTTCCTGATAGAATATCTTTAATGTGCTGAACAATGAGATCAATGGCCACTAATAATAAACATAGGCAATGTGTAAGTAGAAGATACAAGGGATAAGACAGGTTTTGCTGACAGTATAAAAGGACTCACTCTGGCTTTAGATAGTTTTATCAACTTTAAGCTATCTGCAGATAGAAATCTTGAGCTAGCAAGCTGCTACTTGTTACTATCAAATTTATTGCACTATAGTGTGAAAGTAGATGTTAGCATTAAGTCCTTTCAGGAATATCTCCAATATTGAATTGGAATTTAAGTTGATATTTGGAGTGAGGAAAACCATAGAACCTGGAGAAAAAACCTTGGAGCAAGGAAGAAAAACAATGAACAACTCTACTCACATAGGACATCGACCCCAGCAGGACTTAAATAATGTTTATTATAATAAAGACAACCACTGGATATGAGCAAACGCATGCTACTCTACTACTAGGCTATCAACTCATATACCATGAGTAGAGACATCAACAAAATGGCTGAACACTTCAATGGACTTTCAAAGGTGAAACACAGACTTTGCTAAGATATTTTTTATTTCTCATGATCAAGTAGTTGTCTATATTATAAAACAGTTATTCCAATCAATCTCATCATACATGGCTGAAATCAAACTCCGCACTATGTGGCTCGTTGGCTATCAACTCATGTACTGTAGGACTCAATTTTGTGGAATAACTGCTACAGTGTAAATATCTACAGGTATACTTAAAAATAAAACTAGTACATGTATTCTTACCAGTGTTATCAGAGCCTCGTGGAATTATCACATCAGCATACTTTTTAGTCTAAGTAATATAAAATATACATTAAATTTCTATGATCAATAAATATTAATATGGATACATTGACTTAGGAAAAGGAAATTTAAAATAGAAAAAAGTTATAAATTATACACTTACTGGCAGACAGAAGTCTTCAAAAGCAGGCTTTACAAAATTAGTGTAAGTGGCTAGAACACGATCTAAATCTCTACCTCTTTCTTGGGTGTCTCTTAGTACTGCAAAGCAAAAACTGTATATTAATTAATGGGTTCACAGTAAAATCACAAATAGCTGAATTATTGCTAATTTAATGATGTGCTAAAGACAATGAAATGATGACTATGGTTTTCTTGTGCACAATGTTGTTGTAATCAATTACAAGGAATAATGACAACAAGAACAATGATGATGAAGACAAAAGGAAAATATAATCTGCAGAGCTTGTATAATTTCTTTTGTTTCTGCACTCAATTATTGTCCTATCCTTCTATTGTCCTAACCTACCAAAGCTCCAAAAACATCCATATTCCAAAAGTTCCAACTACACTCTATGCTGGAGTAGTAATAGGAGTAGTAGTGTAAGTAGGAACAATAGTAAAATAAGTAGCAGTAGAAGGAGCAGCAGCAGCAGAAATAGGAGTAGTTAGAGTAGGAGTAGGAGTAGTAGGAGTAGTAGGAGAAGGAGTAGGAGGAGGAGTAGTAGGAGTAGTAGGAGGAGTAGGAGGAGTAGGAGTAGGAGTAGGAGTAGTAGGAGTAGGAGTAGTAGGAGTAGGAGTAGTAGGAGTAGTAGTAGGAGTAGTAGTAGGAGTAGTAGTAGGAGTAGTAGTAGGAGTAGTAGTAGTAGGAGTAGTAGTAGGAGTAGTAGGAGGAGTAGTAGGAGGAGTAGGAGTAGTAGGAGTAGGAGTAGTATGAGTAGTACGAGTAGGAGGAGTAGGAGGAGGAGAAGTAGAAGCAGTAGTGGTAGTAGAAAAAATGATGTTAAAAAAATGATGATTTAGGATGTTAGCGATGATAATGAATTGGACGTTTATGATTCAAAAATCAAAGTTTACCTCTTCTTGAGAGCCTTGTATCACTGTCAGTATCTACAAACAACTTCATGTCTAAAAGATCTCTTATTTCTTTGAAATACAGTGTCAATATTCCTTCAAACAGGATAACATCTGTGCTTGGATAGATCAAGTTCACTACTTGTTTTCTGTATAACACAACAAAGTAAATGCATTTTTAGTATCCATACCTTTCACATAAGAATGTGTGCTTATACTAATGCCCCATTGGCTTAATAGGCCATTTCTGAGATGCAGTCCAATTACCCCAAAGAATAGTTTCAATCCGAGGCTCCATGCGAATCACATATTTTCTGTATTTTCGAACAGAGCCTCAAATTTAAACTATTGTTCAATGGAATCAGAGTGTATCTCAGAAATGGCCTATTGGTTGGGCAATGGTCTATTTTGCAGGAGGTCAATGGATTCAAACCCCGTGGCCATACCAACACTTGATTAAATAGACAATGAACAAAAATAGGGCCCTAGGTTTCTCAGTTTTAGGCAAAAGAGAGAGAGGCAGATTAGGCTTGGGGATTTAGCACCCCCTACTTGGTACATACATATACTGGTACATCAAGCTTTACAGTCCCTCATTTGAAATTCCCCTAATGTCAAGTACTTTTTATGGCATAAGAATAATAAATTACACATATTCAACTGGTGTTGGCTAATACTAACTTTGTTGAGGCAATGTTAAAATCATATGTTGGTATTTCAACAGTTTCTCCAGAAGCAATGCTTTTTATTGCATTGTAATTTTTGTCTGAATCAAATGCATCTGAAAAATGATATTGAAAGCAGATAAATTATTCAGTACTAGTCTGCCTCTACATTGAATACACTACAGATGTACATGCATGGCAACATAATCCAATTACAATTTTGACCAACTGTTACATAACTACAAGCTGTCCAATAAAGGAAGCATGTAAAGGGTTGTTGTTGAAAATGAAGCAGCCTTCATCTCAGGCTCAAATTTCCCAGCAGTGAATGAAATCAATGCCATAATCAGGTAAGAAAGTCCTGGACTGAATAATAATATACTTTTGTCTAATTCCCATAGCAAAATTCAAGTAATATATCAAACACAAGAAAGATTGTTAAAGCACTGAGAAGGGGTTGAAAAAAAGAGATGAAGCCAAGTTTTTTTTAACTGACTTCAAGGTATCTTGATACAGTGATCAAACACTCTTTCAATTGTTTGACACGGCTTCAAAAATTCATAAATAATTGGTGGAGAAATTCAAAGCTAAAGTTGGCTAATTTTATGCAAGTGTTTGATCACTGTATCAAGACACTCATTACAGTATTGATTTTATTTGTTTTGTCCTCATTAATTATTCATAAATTTTTGAAAGAGAAAACTAAAATATTTTGTTGGAAAATGACTGGGGGATGAGGGACCCCTCACTGAACATTTATTAGTCAGTTATGTACACATGCCAGACATGTATTTACCTGGATGATCAAAGTTAAAATCTCCTCGTTGTGCATCCTTTAACTCTTCTTCATCCAATTCACGATAAAAACTTTCTTGACTTATGATTGCCACTCTCCTTTGCTTACAGTCAATATCTTCTTGACCTAATTGTTCCATTATTTTGGAACACACTGATGACTGTTATAATATAGAACCAGGAATTTTATTATTTGTTCAACAAATTATCAACAACACCTAAAATAATAAATACTGCAACATATTAATTTAGGTAACATTATCAATGCAATGCAATGCAATATGATATAATACTATACAATACAACACAGGTTTATTTGCTCATTGTACAGTAAGACTCAATCCACTCTAGTCACAATATGTAAACTGAATAATCATCTAAAGGTGTGATGATAAAAGCAACACATTCCTGCAACTTTTTCATGCATTATTATTGCATTACTCATAACTACTCTCTGCATAAAAATTTTCTTTGTTGCACAGTGTAGAAGCTTAATTATTCTAATCTTGGCAACAAAAAATTATGGTCAAAAAATGTGCCCATTTCACTGCACAGTACTTTGACTATAATGGCACTTCTTCAGTACATATATCAATGAATAGAACACAAAATGTTTTTCAGTTTTTGTACTTACATAATTATAATTTATAAGAAGGAAATACATTCTATATAGCAAGGAACACAGAGGGAATTTTGGATTGGGGGGCTGGCTAACTGAATTGGGGGGCTGGCTAACTGGATTGGGGGGCTGGCTAACTGAATTGGGGGGCTGGCTAACTGAATTGGTAGGGGCTAAAATTTCAGAAAATCAATAAGAATTTCAAATTGGCCAAAATTATCAGGGTTCTGTAGTCCCCCAGCCAACCATTTGTATCTCCATGAATATCACATGGTCTTTTGAAAATTTTAAAACTTCATTGATACAATTAGGTAACTTATTTTTTACTTTAATAGGCTTTTTAGTAATGAATATTCATTACTATTTAGTGACCACTATATAACTATTTTTTTTAATGTTTTGCATTTAAAATCTTTCTTTTAACCAACACACAGACCTAAACTTAAGGTAATTCCATAGTTTTGCACTGCGCACTTTACTGTGCATGCATCAGAAAACACAAAATTACAATTTTGTGAGCATTTTCACTCAAAGTACGGGTAAAATCTTTATAATACGCAATTTGGAACATTTTTTTTATCTTTGGAGCGATAAAAGGGGTTTTCTAAGAACTTGCCCCAGTCCCCTCTCAGAAAAGTGCTGTTTTTACAAAATATCTCGTAAACAAGCTCGGTGACCCTTCTTTTTTATTACGGCAAATCAAGGATAATGAGTTCATCAACCATATAAGTCAATTTAAAAATAAAAATTTATGTTCCATTTTTGAGATATTCTCAAAAATACACAATAGCAAACTGATTTCAAGGTGATATTTGGGTTTGCCCTGATGTTTAAATGACCCTTATATTTTACAATATTGAAGTTTTCACGTCAGTATTTAATATCTTTTCTGAAGCTTCTTGTATAAATGAAATGATATTGTCAATATTTTAATACTAGCATATATTTCATGGGAGTGATGATGGCCCAATGTTCCATTCTTTCGTTTCAAAGATCAGTCTCACATAGCCTCAAAAATGGCTAAATTTACTGCCATCTAGTACAAAAACATACTTAGTGACTCCCCATTTTTATTTCATTTTTGGAATAACAACAGCTTCAAGGTCATGGGTTCAAATCCTGTTAAAGTCTCAGAATTTTTTCTGAGCTTTCTACAAAGTAACAGCATACGTTACTTATTTAACTGCGAAGATCACTCGAATTCATTCATTACTTTATCCGCAGTACAAACCACTCATATTCAACCACAGCTTAGTTGGTAACTGTATGAAATTTTTAAAAACCTATGTTCGGCTCTATTTCTACGGAATTACCTTAATACAAAACTGATTTTTATTAAGTTTAGGTCTGTGTGTTGGTTGTTCAGGCCAAAAAAAAAGATTTTAAACGCATAAAAATTTAAAAAATTTAGCTTGGTTTAAAGCTTTTATATGTTTACGTAAACAAACATTTTAAGCCAAAACCCCATGAAATATCATTCTACGATATAAGTATATCTATAATTTACCTTTCCAGAAGCTGAACCACCAGCTACGCCGATAATAAATGGTTTTTTCATCACCATGTTTGTTCTAGCTGCTGCAGCAGCCATCTTGATTTTCTTGTTGTAACTCTTTACACAGGAAGCCCGTCGCTTTTATAAACCAAAACCCAAAAAACCAGTTTTAAACCCGGTTTCCCACGTGACTAATATGGATAAGAATATATTAATGAAAAAGTTTCAAAAACCAAAATATCTTTGTGAATCGCGTACGTTGATCGTCTTTGGTCGATGAATATGAGAAACGCAAACCGATTTTTAAGATGGTTGAAAACTAGTTCTTTCAAGGTTTTTGGTGGCTATCCAAATCCAATTTCAATCAAAAGCAGTAGATCTTTGCGGTTTCTTCATTCAAGGAATGCATTATATGATGTAGCTATAATAGGTGGAGGTGCAATGGGTTCTTCCTCTGCTTACTTTATTGCAAACAGACGGCCTGACTTACGAATATGTGTTATAGAACGTGATCCAACGGTAGGTTTTATATTGCATTATTGTAATTTATACGTAGTATACGTTTCGAAACAGTACTCCATCGAACAGCCCCTCTCAAGGCTCGTTTACACGAGCGATATTTGCAGTGCGATTGTCGCGCGACAATCGCAGATATTTGGTTGCAGCATGGAGATCGCTCGTGTAAACAGTTAAAGTATATTATGAAATTAATAAAATTTATGCCATGATTGGCATGCTGTAAAAAATACTAAAAACCTCATTCATTCTTTAGAACAGTACACCAGTGTCTGTATGGGGGGTAGTGTGTTTTTTTGAGGGGTAAGTAGTGGGCAGTGATTACTACAATTTTTGTACTTGATAAATTAAAGGAGTGCTTAAATAATTGTAAGTTTTGAAAATGGCATTACATGTATTTTGTATTTGAAAGGGTATGATGCTTTGGGTGGGGAGGGACTTCAGCCAGAACAGGTGGGGCCCAAAATGTTTGCTAAATATCTAAAGGGATTTCCAACACTCTCTCCTTGTAACTGAAGATAAGTAATGATATGACTACAGATGTGATGATGCTTTGGTGTATAAATAAAGGATTGTTTTGTATAAATAGGAAGATATACAAGCAAGAAATCCTGGGGGGTACTACCACCCCAACAAGGGTGGAGGTGTGCCACCAGGGGTCCTCAAAACCCTGACCCTATCCCAGACCTAAAATTTGGATTTTACACACCCTACCCCAGACTAAACCTAAGAATTGTACATCATGTCCCAGACTAAACCTACATGCAAAAAACAGCTATTGAATAGTTTTTGAATAAATATTTACCAGTTCTTTCAAATTGAATTGAATTTTTTTTTTGCCAGCAGAAAGCATAGCCTAGCTAGCAGACTAAAATGACCAAAACCTAACCCTATCCCAGACAAAAACCTTATGCTATCCCAGAAAAATGTCAAAAATGATACCCTATCCCAGACTTAAAAGCTGAAAAAACATACCCTATTGGGCGGCACATACCCATATAGCAAATATAGGGCAGTACCCCCTCCCCTGGGTAAGAAATGGAATAAAAATATAGAGAAGATTGAACCAGCTGCCTTGTTTCAACTCCTAATTTATTTTGCCTTTTGTGCTATAGAAAAAAATATTAGCCCATCGTTCTGGAAGCAAAGTGAAATAGGGAAAAGAAAGAAAATAAACATTAAAAAGGAAAAAAATATTAAGAATGAAAACTTTTTTTGCTAGCATGTTTCTGTCTTGGAGGGATCATCACCTTATTGTGGTGGAGCAGTTTACATACTTCATTGACCCTCTAGAGATATGTCAGCTGGAGTCTTGGACTCCTTGTAGGGCTACCCATGCCAAACAGGTTAAAGGGTAGAAGACAAACAAGAGAATTTAGTTGCCAGCTGATAACCCTCTCCCATAAGTAGGAATTGAGCCAGAAACAATTATACATTGGGACAAATTAAAATTTAGGGAGCCAAGCACTGTATTAGGAAAATAAAAAACAAAACAGATAGATTTCATGATCTGTAATGTTTGCATTCCAGATTTAAGAGGTGCAAGAATTAATACACACTTTTTGATCAAAAGTATTGTTTTTCATTGCTATTTGACAAAAATCACACGTTTTCTAAAGAAGTAGAAATTTTAAAAATTCTATAGAGCATTTTCATGTGACATCATGGCGGCCATGTTGGTGTACATCAAACAAAGCATTCCTCATTAGCTTCTCTTGTTACACGAGGTACACCCACATGGCCGGCATTGTTATTTAATTCTCCAGGCATTGAATGAAAACGCTCTATTATTAACCTTTCTTCATTCAAAGTATCTACATCATTTAAAATGATTTTCAGCAGGGCTCTGGTATAGGAAAGATAAAAATAAATAAAATTCAAGAAAAGTAAAAAGCAATTACTAATAATTGTAAATAATAACTATAATACTAAAAAGTTAGATGTGTTGTTTAAATTGATAAAATCTAATGTCAATATAATAAACTAAAGCCTAAAGATTTACTATGAAGGAGCTTTTCACCACTCTTTTAAATTTTTAAATAGTTGGCAGTGTTTTGTTTGGAATAGGGACAATCTGACACTTATCATAAAGGGGACAAACATGTTTTGAAAGCAGGAATGGCACAATTGTGTGGCCTAGCTCAAACCCTGCATAAAAACCCAGGGGATGCTATGACCTTTCCTCAGAACAGGAGTCACTGCATGACAGCTCAGTGGCTTTGTTTAAATGGCTTTCTTTATTGAATTTTAATACATTGATTTAAAAATTTCTTCCATTTTTGTTTTGATACATGCCATTTCTCTGAAAACTGTTTTCAGTACACCACATGCTCCACCACTCTCTCTGTTGGTGGAATACGACAGCAGTTTTCAACACCTGAAAACATCAAGCTCTCTCAATTTGGATTCAAATTTTTGTCAGAAGTTGAAGAGCATTTGACTGTGAAAGGCCAGGATCCTCCAGACGTTAACTTAAGGAAAGCTGGATATTTGATTCTGTCTGGTGAGAATGGCATACAAACCCTGAAAGAGAATTACATGTTGCAAAGGTGAATGTGATACAATTTTTGTTTCCCAGTCTGTTACTGGTCAGCAGGTGTCAGTTAGTCAATTTGTGCACTGGTTGGTCAATTGCCATAGCTGTTTAATACTCTAAACAATCTCGTACCCAGAGCCCTCGTTCTTTGCCACAGACCAAAAGTTACACAGGGTATGAGATTGTACTCTAAATTATAAAAGAATAGCTGTTATTACGGTTGTATGCAAATGAGATAATCTCTTTGTTTTTGAATAATTCAAGTGAGGCTATTGGGTCAATACAATGCATAATAGATCGTTTAATTTAATTTAATTTTTAATTTAATTTTGTGACTACCTTTAAATTAAGTCCCAGCACCTGAGAAATATAACTTATACTTATGATTAGACCATTCCCTTGCCAGCGAATTAGGATGTGACATTAGCCTTCTCACCCAGAATGAGCTAAAAGCAAAGTTTCCTTGGATTAACACTGATGGAATTTCTATGGGATCTTTAGGTACTGTGCTTTTACAATTTTTTACATGGTCTTCTTCACTTGCTTACCTTGGCCTTGATGCCATTTATATAATAATTTTGATTGATAATATCAATAGGAACTGGTGGTGAAGGATTCTTTGATCCATGGGCTTTACTGAACAACTTCAAGAAGAAATCAGTCTCTCTTGGAGTAGATTACATCCATGCTCAAGTAATGGATATCAAACTTGGAAAAGGCAATTTTGTATCAAGTATTCAGGTATTTTGTCCTGTACAAAACCCAAAATACAAAATTCCAATTCGATCTGTGAGTTATGCCCTGATTTAGATCAGCCTGGTTGTATTTGTTTTAGGTCCCACTTAACACTTATCAACTAGGAAAACTGCCAATGTTTCCTGAGCTAGGCAGAACCAAAGAAAACATTGGTGGTTGAGAAACCACAAAACATTCTGCTTTTCCAAGGTCCCCGTCAATAAGTGTTTTGTTTCATACTAACTGTCAAAGAACAACAAAAAATGTAGCTATTAACAAATAATTTTTTTTTTCAAACCTGACTTTTGTAAACTTCCTGTTAAATTGTTAATTCTAACCATCAGATAACCATGTTGCCTGCTGAAGGCTGTTGATAGGAAAACATGATAAGATGTTCATGTTCATGTGATACCCTCTTGCAGTGATACCCAATCACAGTACCAGAAAAATGAACAGCAGGAGTGGATCAAGACCAAATGTTGTCTGATTTCTGAACTTCAAAATGAGACTGCTTTCTGTAAATGTTACAGGTAACCAGTCTGGATCCATGCCTGGACTTTGACAGTTGGAATACAACTTACAATAATATTTATCTGTTTACATTCTCTACCAAATCAAAGTTAGCCCAAGCTCTAGTTATGTAAAATAGCTACTTGAGGCACAGGCAGCCCAAGCAATGTTCTTGTGTACAATTTACAGTAAATGTATGAAGTAGATATGCTACGATACGAATATA
>JANTNT010210163.1:4424-15849 GCA_024752375.1 Entacmaea quadricolor
TGCTTTTTTTAAAAGTATTTTTTTTTGAAAAATCGCGCCGATCAGCAGGTTGATTCGATAGACTGCTGCGTATTTTTTGATTTTGCTTTTATAAAGAAAATTTCGTTAAAAGATGAAATGGCACCCCGTGTAAAGAATATAATAAGGGAAGAAGTGATCTGAAAGATCCAAAAATTAAAGAATGGATAATTTTAGCAGATGAAATTGATTAAGAAAATGACTGTGTGTAAGCTCTAGTAATCTACACTATGGAATGTGATTGTGGTAAAAAAGTAAAGATCGTGCTTTATTGTTTACTATGCATGGCTTGTCTTGACATACATATACCGATCTTGTCTGTATGTCAAGCCCAATCCACATCACGTCAAGTACCATTAGCATAATCAGTTTTACTAATATAGTCAATTTTTGTTGCAGATGTTGGGAAACAGGCGTCGCGTTAGTCCACGCCGAAAATTGGGTCGCGGTTCATGTTCAATTTTACGAGGAAACGATAAGATGAATCATCACTAAAAAAGAGAATCATTCATTTTTGAGTTTTTCCATTTGCATCACCAGAATCAGCGGCATTTGTGATTAAATACTGAAAATATTTTAAGTAATTCGCGCACGAGTTTCGATATCAAAAAAGCCAGCAGTCTCAACGGAGTTTATTGGACGGCATGGCCGATTCTTGCATCCGTATGATGTTGTGGATTTTTTATCTCTTGTTATGCGGTCGTGGGATGGTTGCTACTGACTGTCCTAAAGGATGTAAAAACTGCCGTGCAAAAGATGGCTATTACCAAAATATTGCAATGGTGAAATCATCTTGTCAACATAACTCATGGATGACTGAAATACCTCGAAACTTACCGACAAACATGCGAACATTAGTTTTTAAATCGAATGCTGTTAAAACCATCAAAACCTCATCACTTCATTCATTTATCTATCTCCAATATTTGGATCTTACTAATAATGGAATAGAGACAATTGAAAATGGTTCATTTAAACAACAAAGATATTTAAAGGCTTTAGATCTCAGTGACAATCGCCTCACAAATCTAACATTTGAGATGTTTGAAGGTTTGTATTCCCTCGAAACTTTTATTCTGCGCAATAACCGCATCTCTGGGGTTTCCAGAGGATCGTTCAAGCAGATGAAAGTATTGAAATCATTAGACTTGCATGATAATCTTATTGAAAATATAGTTGATGGAGTGTTTGATTCTCTGGTCTACCTAAAAGAGATCCATTTAAGTGGTTGTCACTTAAAGAGACTTGCAGCCGGGTTCTTAGGAAATTTAATGTCTTTGAAAGAAATTGACCTGAGCTTTAATGCTATTGAAGAGATCGATCCTGACACGTTTAGCTGTACTCCACTCTTGGAAATACTTCATCTTAACAACAATTCTTTAAAAGAATCTCCGATAAACGCCCTTAGAAAACTGACATTTTTGAAAGAGTTAGATATTAGTAAAAATCCACTAACATACATTCGTTCAAAAACATTTACACAAAATGAAAGACTTGAGAAACTTAACGTAAGTTTCTGTGAGATTGGATTCGTGCAAGAAGGGGCTTTCGATGGTCTGACGAGTTTGCGCAAACTTTTTGTTAATGGGAATCCACTACATTGCGACTGTCGACTGAGTTGGCTTTTAAGTTGGAGAGCGTCCGGAAACATCTTCGAAGAATCTGGACTCACTAATTGTAGCAGCCCGCCTTCTCTTTCAACAAAACCATTAACAGATATCACACCCGCTGAGCTCAAATGCAACCGTACAACCTGCCACCAAGATTTAAAGTGCAACAGAGGAGAATGCGCATCGTGTAATGGGACAAATCTCATCCAGTCTTATAACTGTTCTCGCCCATTGTGTCATTTCTACGACGGACAGTGTCTATGTAGCAATGAATCATCCGAGTACAAACACAAGGAATGGAAGTGTAACTTTCAAATAACTAAAGATACCTGTAACAGAAATGCAAGTATAAAGCCAAAAGAGCTGAAAGAACTAAAAGGGCTGAAAGAACTAGGGTGTGTCTGTAATGCAGGATTTAGAGGAGATGGTCTAAACTGTACAGATATCGACGAGTGTGCTTCAAAAACCAAATGTAGAACTTCGAGCAAAATGATATGTATAAACACGATTGGGAGCCACGAGTGTGTCTGTCAGGATGGTTACCAGAAGAAACATGACGCCTTTTGCGTTGATATCAACGAATGTAAGCATAACCCATGTGTTGGGCAGGCGGACTGCCATAACACTCTAGGTAAGAATTTTTGTAATGAAGTGAAAAGAGTTTTGATTGATAAGGCATAAAGCACAGCATATGCTTCGGTCACGCTACAGTGAAATCTGTTCAACCAATCATAAAGCACGAAATCGTTAATCGTCCAATCAGAATGCTGGTACAAGATACAATCATAGTCGCGGCACGTCCTAGTCTCCCGGCAGTCGTTTTTTAGTGTCGTCACGCAACTCTCCATCTCCCTACAAGGAGGGAGAGGAAGCGTTGCGTGACGACACTAAAAACGGTGGCAAGGGAATTGTCATGCGGAATCTGCTTCATTGTTAATGTTTTAAAATAAATATTGTCCTCTATCTGTGACGTTTTAATATTGTTATCAACAGGGTCGTACTCATGTCAATGTAAAAAGGGCTTCACTAATATTTTAAATGGCTGTCGTCCATTACCAAACAAAGTACATGTAAGAGTCAAAGAAGTCAACTCGAGCGCCGTGTTAGTCACGTGGTCGAAGATAATCCATAATAAAGACACTGTTACGGCGATAAGGATAGTGTACCGCCCATACGGTAAAAAGTCTGGTGAATGGACAAAGGCTCCTAAAGTTTATTCACCAAACACAACAGAAGCTGTACTGACAAATCTTATCCCAGATATGCCTTACCACGTTCAAGTTGAATTACATTTGACTTATAACATTACATTCCCAAGTGACATAGAATACTTCCAAACTAAAGAACGAGCTTCCAAAGGAAAGTCTTCAGGCACAAACGATGATGAAATTATCATAGTAACGAGTTCAGTTGTTGGGTCTGCTGTTGCCATAGCAATCGTGCTTACCCTTATTGCCTTTTGTTTGAAGCGTAAGAAAAAGACAGTGGACGAAGGAAGTGATAACAACAGACCGTACCTACAAGACCTGATTGAAATGAGGGTCCTCAACAGAGACGTAATCCACGAAAATGCAGAAGGTAATCCCAAAATTCGATTCTATTCTTACTAAAATTTTCGAATTTGCGTCGAAAACTGGTAACTAGAATGTCCCGCACGAAATTCTGGGACTGTTTTGCAGGACGCTTTAGTTTTTTGCAGCATTCAAAAGAGAAACCTCGAAAAATAATATAAACATATATTGCATTTATAAATGAAATCAATACTGAGTTCGAGAAAACATTTCCTTTGTTCTCATGAATTATATTTCGTCCCTGAGAGCGGCACCAACGGAACACACAATGTACTAGTTACAGTTTACTAGTTGCGCAACTCTGAAAAGGCTAGTAATTTTTAGTGGACTGAATGATTCATTGTAACTTAACATCCATCATTGTTTGTAGAACTGTTTGCTCGCATGGACGCATGGGAAGTACCACGTGATCGACTAAAGGTCGGGGAAAAGATCGGGGAAGGTCAGTTCGGCATTGTGTTGAATGGAACCCTGACAACTAGTAAGTAACTACTTCATAGTTCACTGTAGAAATATTGGAAACGCACGGCCAATATTGGGAGGGCAAGATTCCGGCGCTAGTTTTGTTTGTCATAAAAAGCACCATTTGGAGGTTGCATTCGAAACATCAAACAATAATCTGTATTTGTTTTAACCAGGTGAAGGTCCTGTTAAAGTTGCCATAAAAACCATTAAAAGCGTAGATCGATTCGACATGAAGGACTTCATGCAGGAAATGGAGATGATGAAGGAGATAGGTCACCACCCCAATATAGTCAGTCTACTGGGCGTGTCATCCATTGGGGCACCGCTCTACATTATTACCGAGTACATTGATGGTGGAAACTTGCTTGATTTACTCAGATCCAGTAGGCGTTCCGATGACAGGTAAATAATAACTCAATGTGTAAAGCTTTGAGTAGAATTTACGTATGAGTACCATAGCAGGACTTGATCAAATGAAAGAACTGAGAGTCCGGGAAGAAGAAGACGATTTACATGTTAGTTTCCAAACCCAGTGGAGCACAGGGTGTCATGTTATTCTTCTGGGACATCAAAGAGGATGGTAGTTCGTTCCCGATCGACTACTAATGTTATAAGAGTGAGCAAAAGCTCGGACACACGATGTAACGATTCGCGCGACATTGCAGGCAGGGTTACAGATATTGGATCCATTTCCACTTTTTACGTCGCGCACAACAATTTCATCGTATAAACACACTCACGATGCCACATGCAACAGTCTTTGCCCTGGGTAAATCCCTATTCTAGAGGATGAAAAAAAATATACATATAAGATATAGTTATTTTAGAAAATATCCACTAGATAAATTTATTTGAACTAGCGGATCCTGCATGTAGAGAAACTTTACTATACTCAGCTTTACTTCAGAACGTAAACTTTCTGTGCGTTATAGGTACGCAAACATCGCCTCTACTTTAAACTCACGCGAGCTGTTGAGAATCGCCTTGGATGTGAGCAGAGGTATGAATCATATAGCAGTAAAGAAACTGGTTCACCGAGATCTCGCTGCTAGGAACGTACTCATGACCACTGACTTGGTTGCTAAGATATCTGACTTTGGACTGGCACGGGATATCTACTGTGAAGGCATGTACGTTAAGACTGGAGGTGGACGTTTGCCTATCAAATGGATGGCTCCGGATGCTATACGAGATCAGACATACACTATTAAATCGGATGTTTGGTCCTTTGGGATATTGTTATGGGAGATAGTTACACTTGGTGGCTCACCATACCCTGGAATACCAGTCAATATACTACTAGAGAAGCTATTGTACGGATATCGCTTGCCCAAACCCGACCACTGCTCAGATGAAGTGTATTCTATCATGCAGGATTGCTGGTCCTTGGAACCTTCTGAGAGGCCTTCTTTTGATAGTTTGTGTGAAGCATTGTCAGTCCTACTATCTGAAGAAGGTCATATTTACATTAACATAAGAGCTGTAGACGTGGATGACACTGGAGGAAATATTGAATCACAAAATCAGGCTATTGCCTTTTGAACACTGCTCTCGCTGTTTTAGAATATATGTATCAATCATCATCAACAATGTTCCGTCATCACTCATGTCGTTCATCTTTATCGTATTGTATTTTTTCTTAGTCTTTCATAGCTCTAGTCATTAGCCAACAACGACAACAACAACAACAGCAGCAGCAGCAACATTATCATCATCATCCTTCAACATCAACAATAAAATTAAGAACAACATTAACATTAACATCAACATCAACAACACCAACGACAACAACGACAACAACAACAAAATTCATCATAATCATCACCATCACCATCACCACCAATCATCCCTCATCATCGACAACATTAACATAATTAACATCATCATCATCATAATCATTTACGACAAGCAAATCTCCTTAGACCCGTCATGTTTTAGGGTAATCAACACCTACGGCCTGTATTGTTCTCTATTGTTTATGCTATTGTTCTATTGTGCGATGGCTGAATAGAACAAAGAATAGATATCCTAAATCATGACATATGTACACTAGGCAACATGTCCATGCTACAAAAGGCAACATGTCCATGCTACAGGTGCCGGGGAATTGTCGCCCTAGTGTGTACTGCTTCCTGCAACAGGTCGCACGAATTTAAACCAGTTTGAATTCGTGCGACCTGTTGAAAGGACCAAATTCTGTCGCGGGAACAAGATTTTTCACAAGAATTCTACAGTAAACACAAGGTGGATTGTCGCAGCGGCGTGTCCCTGTGTCATGTCGCATGAAGTTGTTGCCAAGTGTGTGCCGGCCTTTACGTGCTAAATAAATATCTATTATGCTATCATTCATCATATTGTGATGAATGCTATATTTATATTTAAATAATCTTGATTACTTGTTGTTAATTAATTAATTAATATTAGTTAATGTCAGTTAATGTCAGATGAGGGTAAGGGGCAGTTCGATCCAGAGGTGGTGAAGGGGGTGACTAGTCACCCCCCTTTTTTTGTAGAATACCTCATAAAAACAGCTCAAAAGTTAATTTAGTCACTCCCATTTTTGTAATCTTGAAAGAAAGTAACCCCTCTTTAACAAACTGGATCCGCTCCGGGTAACTAGAATTACATATGTAATTTTCATCTAGACCCTCAGTTCACCTCTTATTTTTCTTTTTGTTTTTAATAACTTCACTTCTATTTAAAAATTGTTTTAACTTTTACAATTTATGTTAAAATATGAATAAAATAAAATGGAAAGCACCAAAAAGAAACCAACCTTTTAGACGTTTGATGTGACGAATCTGAGAATACTGATTCCGGGGAATCCACCACTTATTTCAACCGTGGTCTAATTTTCTACAGAATTTCCCAGCGCTCTTTGCAGACCAGACCGCCGGAGCCCAAATATAGCGCACTGTTTACACTCGGATGGTTGTTGACATATTCAAAGTCAGTTGTTCGAGACTTTTATCAAAAGACTTTGGTTACTTCTATAACAGAATTTACTATTCTACCAGGTAAGTAAGATCGCTTTGACTTTGACGTGTTAGATCTGAACGATCTAGGTTTTGGAAACTTTCGGTAAACAAAGTACAAAATTAAGGTAACAGAATCCCTTTGTTATAATCCAAGTGCATCCCTTGAATATCTTGCTATGATTTTCCAACTAAAAAGAAAGATTTCGCCGAACAAGTTACAAGCCTGAGTAAAATAATAACATCTCAAGTTTTCTGTTGAAATACTAGTATCATATCACTATAGTTGATTGCCATACAGGGCTATGCAATTGATTGTCGAAAATCGATTGCGGAGACAAAAATGTTGCGTTTTTTAAAAATCGTAGAATCTATCGACTGGAGGCGATAAAAAATATCAAAATTTCAATCAACGTAGTGATTCCGTAGAATGGAGTTGTGAAGTATCCATAATTGAATCTATTATCACTGTATTATTAGTTGAGTTTCTTTTCGCGTGAATGAGACGAGGGCGTTGGGGTTATTCCATGCGTATCGCTAGATTTTACCTCCTAAAAGTCCTTCTACATTTTCGTAGGTATTCAATAAATAGGTTGTTGTTGTTGTTTAGGAAAACGTTTCTACATAAGTGATAAAGTTAGGAAGTTATCTTGACCTAATTAACATTTGTACTTAATAATTTAGTAATGTTATGAGTTGTGGTGACAGATTGATAGCATTTGAATGGTTTCACGAAACATATTTTATTAATATGTTTACATAAGGAATATAAAGTATTTCCAGATAAATGCAGAGTTGAACTGTTGTATATTGTAATCCTATTTATTTAATTTCATTAATTGTTTCTATAATATTTGATACAAAAAAGGGAATAGTTTATGAATAATGTGTTAGTACTGAGGTACAATCAATGGAATACAATATCCATTCACACAGCATCATTCCATTATTGGTTTGAAATCCATTACAATGGGATATTTCTTTTGAAATAAAATTTTTTAAAATTTCTTTTTTATTTCAAATTAATGTGAAACATCTTCTAAAAAGATCTGCAATACTAAAGAATATAAACAATAAATATAATAAAAACAGTAAATAAATTTTAAAAAATAAACAAAAAATCTTTGATTTTTTTCCATGAAGGGTAGAAGCTTGACTGATATTAAATGTCAAAGGGTACACAATTCTTGGTTTTCACATGATAACAAAAGATATTTCATTAGCCTCTATTGTTATGTACACTAACATGGCTGCCATGCCTTTGTTATTTTATTCCTTAAGGAATGAGCAAAAAATTAGAAGAATAGGTACAAAAAAAACACAGTTGTTGACCTTCTGGGGTGTAAGATAAATGTTATCCCAGAACCCACCCCCCCTCACCTGTATCATCTCTTATGGACATTGAGATGAACATTGTTAAATGTTTGACATTAATAGATATAAGGATTTTTACGGGTCAAGTGATCTTCCATCATCATGAACTCCCCTTTATTGAGAGTGCACTACTGCAGGAACTACTTTCAATAAAACCTACTTTACCTTTATCTTTTAATCCTAGAAGTGAGTGAAATACATTTCCAATGGCTAGAGACAGAATAGAGACATCCGAGGTAGATTGGGCTAATCTACAAGATCCAAATAAGGTTGTCTATACAATAGGAATATATGGTTGGAGGAAGAGATGTTTATACTTCTTGATTCTTCTTATCATGATTTTAGCTGTCATTAATTTATCACTAACAATATGGATCATGGTAGTCATGGATTTCAACTCTGTAAGTTAAACAAAGAGAATACATTTAAACTAGCTTTACTTTATAGACCTTTCCTTGATTCCCTTGAGTGAGAAGGCAGATTAAAGTAAATATATGAAAACATCAAGCTACACTCAAGAGAACTCAAGAAAGACTTAACCAACTGTAATTTTTATCATTTTAATATGTCACATTTATTAAGCACAAGCCTCAAAAGTGCCATAAACCACGCTGGGCTGTTATTAACTAGTAAAATCAGTGTTTTTAACTTTGTCAGTTAATAACTTTCTACAGTAACATCCAATCATCTTCAAATTTGACTTGTAGTTAGTACACATGGAAATAAAAATTTTGTTTGTTTCACTTTTTTAAAAATGTAACAATTTTGGTGGAAAAATGGCATCATCATTTTTTCAAACATCAAGGTGCAAGCAAATTTTGATAGCCACACTTGAAAGAGCTTGTTGAATTATATTTAAATCCAAAGAAAAAATTCTTTTGACATTTTTCTCTCACAAGATATAATTTTTTTAAATTCACATTTTTTGGAAAAATGGCAGGAAATTAAAAAATTAAAAAATTCATATCTTCTGAAAATATGAATTTTTATCAATTATTTTTATCTTTTTTTCAATTATATTTTATCTTTCAACATAGTTCAAGAAGCTCTTTCAAATGTGTCTATCAAAAATTTGCTTACACCTTAATTTAAACTTTTTGCTTAAATGATGATGTCATTTTCCCGACAAAATTGTGACATTTTTGAAAAAATGAAATTGAACAATTTTTTTAAAATTTTCATATGTACTAACCACATCTCAAAATTTAGGATAATTGGATAATGCTGTAGAAAGTTATTAACCGTCAGAGTTAAAAGTGCTGATTTCACTAGTTTAGCAGCCCAGTGTGAACCACTGTAATAATACAACTGTCATATTTGTATTATTTAGGATGGCATGGGCAAGTTAAGGATCACAGATAATGGAGTAAAGCTTTATGGCCATGCAGAATTTGTGGATTCTCTTAATGCACAAGAAATCAGAGCAAGCCATGTAAGTTAAGAAAGCATTCATTTTTTAGAAGGGGGTGGGCTGGAGGAATCTAAAGAAGGGTCACCACATATTTATTAGTTGCTACTTTTGGGGTGGGGGGGTCACAAACGTTTTATTTAACATGTGTAATTATCAAGGGAATACCATGTAAGTCTGATGAGTTAATTCTACAGAAAAAATGCACAAGAAAATGGATATCGCATAATTTGTCCATGAGTAAAGTGTTAAAGATTTTTGACTGTGTTTTTATCAAATCAGACATCTGATTTTCCTTGCATCTTATTAGTCAGGGAGCAGCTCCCTGAAAATGGTACTTTTGTTCAACAGTTGCCACAGAAAAGGTTTGACACTTGATTCTGGTAGAGAAAGACCCTGACTATACAGTCCTTAACTTTTCTTCAAAAAATCATAAATAATTCATGAGGTAATAAATCAATGATCTCAATTGAACCATGTGCAGTACCTAGTTTAAAATCAGGGAAGAACTCTCTCTAGTACCTTGAAATAATATTTCAAGGAACTTTGCAGAATCCTAGGAGAATGCAGGTCCACCATGCAACCAGGATTATGAACGCTAGTAATCTCATGGACCTGAATCAGTAATGAAAATTAATGCTCAAAAAAAACTTTTTGTTATTGTTGATGATTTGCTGTAATTTACTTCTATTCACTTCATACATTACACCTGAATTAATGTAATGTATTAATATATATTTCTTACTTAATGTATATTTCTTACACCTATTTTGTAAATGTCCAGGGAGGGACCCTGATCAGAAAAGGACAGGAATGCTCATAGTACCTTTTAGAGGTCACTTTTTAGGTTGTCTCAAATTTTATTAGACTACCAAGACTGAGCTGGTACCTTTCTAATGTTTTTTAGTAAATGCATGCTTTCCTGTTTGACAATGCCCTCATAAACTTTCCAACAAGAAGATGTTTGAAGAATATGTCTTTAAAACTGCAAAATATATTAAATTTGTTGTTATTTAGCTGGTACCTTTTAGGGATCAAAATCTTGTGTTGCACTGGGGTAACACTTGGGTACTTTTTAGGGGTCATTTTTAGAATTTTTGACAAGCATGCTGTCACTCTATATGTAGGTGTCTTCCTCCCAGAGTAAACCTTTCAATTCTACCTTGCTGAAAATTTGAAAATTTGAAATGTCCACCTCTTCCCTGCCAAATTCAAAACCCTCCCATTTACTCAAAGCCTCTAGGCCTTTTGTAATAACAGGTCACATGGTACAAAATCAACCAATCAGTGACCAATTCAGCATGTGTTTGAGCAATTCAGGAATGACTATAGGATTCTAAAAAAAAAACAAATGTATGATAGATTTGCAAAATTTATTTAATTTGTTTTGACTTTATGCCAAAACTGTTTTGTGTTTATTAGGGCAAACCTCTTTTGGTACAGTCAACAAACCATCTTCTTTTAAATGCAAGAGATAGTTATGGAAACATTACAGGACAGCTGTATTTAGGAGGGGATCAAGTAGTTGCTAAAAACAAATATCTACACATTAAAACTGACAAGAATAAAGAAATCCTGTATGCTGACAAGGACAGGATTATATTCCGTTCTGACAAACTGGAGTTCTCAAGTGAGTATGGATGATTTGCATTTTTTAAATTGAAAAGTTTTATTTAGAGCTTAGGCAATAACATGTGGCATACATGATGGCCTAGTAATTTTCTTTACTTTTTGTTAATTGAATAAACATTTGAATATTTTAATAATTCTTAAATTTTGTTCACAGTACAATAGATAAATCTTAATAAAGAAATAATTTTGGGAAAATCACCACAAGGAACTCATCCACCCATCCATCCACCCATTGATCCACCCATTGAATGATCCACCCATCCACCCATTGATCCACCCATTAATCCACCCACCCCATTACAGAATAATTTAAGTTATCTTATTAGTAATAATTGACTAGAAGTGTGAGCATTAATTCAGAATTTGATACTT
>JANTNT010210274.1:0-15848 GCA_024752375.1 Entacmaea quadricolor
TTTAGGAAATGGACTTGTGGCTGTCTACTTCGACGAAATTCACTTATATCGATATGATGGAGGGTAAATACTTTTTTTATTTTAAGTAACCCAAAGCAATACACCGATATCGGCTATGCTTGAGCTTTCTTTTAAGGGCAAGGATGGAAAAAAATGTTTTACTTTTTCTGCAACCCAATAAAATGTTGTTTTCCCAATTGGAATATAGAATGTCTGACCAACAAACTCAACTTCATAAGATTCTTTAGGATTAGTGTAAGTGTTCAGCAATCACAACATATGGAGAATTTGCTTGGGCATGTTTGTATCTTTTACTTGAATTCATTTGCATGGCGAATGAAAGCATTTTAATTTATGTTGATCTGGAACATTTGACTGACGATCTCGTTCTTCAAGATTATATTCAGGTACCAAAATGCTGAGAAGCAAAGAGTTTACCGACTACTTGTGTGTTGCAGAAAAAAAAAAAAACAACAAAAAACAAAAAAAAAAAAAAAAAAACGAGACGCTAGTCTTATGGCTCGAAAAGTTACCAGAACCTCAAATTTTAGCAACCTCTAACCTTATAAGGTAAGGTTAGAGGTATATGTCGTTACTGATACTTTATGGTGTGGATTCACATTTTGA
The DNA here is from genome assembly GCA_024752375.1 of Entacmaea quadricolor. NCBI lineage: Eukaryota > Metazoa > Cnidaria > Anthozoa > Actiniaria > Actiniidae > Entacmaea > Entacmaea quadricolor. Next base: position 628 of record JANTNT010210274.1, read on the forward strand.
TTAGTGGGTTTTAGACATTAGCGATCATCAAATATTTCGCGATGTTTACAGCAACGTGGCGCAGAATTCTCGGAATTCAAATTCAAAATTTTACATCTTAGACAGCCAGCATCAGAAAAATTATTTAAAGATAAACTTTTTCCATGTTTACTCCGGTTTTACATAACTAAACTTTTTTAAATGTTAGAAACAAACGGTCCCGTGTAGTGATTTCAAGCAGTATTTACAACATGGTTCGAGCCTTCCAGGGTGATAAATTCCATTAAATTGGATCGCTCATATGTTATCATCTGCAAATTTTACCTAGGAACAAATTGTCTACTTCAGTACAAGGAAAGACAGAGGTCATTTTTCATAAAGCCATAATTTGTTCGCGTTCTATAAAAATAACTAGGCCGCTAAAATTTGCATGTTGACTCGAGAACAGACGTGCATGAAACCACGTACACCAAAAAGATTACCCTAGAACCACGTTTCATAGCCAAAAAAGTTCAGTTATGCAAAGAGTAAACATGGATAAAGTCTATCTTGAAGATTTTTTTCTGGGGCCGACTACGTCTAAAGTGGAAAAAAAATTAACTTGATTTCCAAGAATTATGCGCAACATTGCTTTAAATATTGTAAAATATCTGACGATTGCCAACATCTAAAACCACACACACACACACACACACACACACACACACAATTAAAACCATAACAAGATGGCAACGACTTATACCTCTAAACTTACCTTATAAATGAAGTAAGTACCCAAAATTGAATGCAAAAATGCGAGGTTTTGGTCATTTTTGAATAATGCGACTGACTTTGAGAAGTGATATTTTTCTACCTGAAGGTCAGCGCCTGCGATTGGGATAATTAACTGCAACAGAGTAGCTGGTGGTCAGTAAACGCTTTGCTTCTCAGTATTTTTGTACTTTACTGTTATATAATTTTGAAGAATGACATCGCCAGCAAAATGTTCCATGTCAACATAAAATCCTTCTATTCGCTGCCAGTGAGTTTCAAGTAAAAAAAAAAAAAAAAAAAAAAAAACGGATTGCCATATATCTCTATATGCTAAAAATCGGCGTATTGCAAATGTTTGAATATTAAAATATTTATCAGATGATCATCGTTTTGCTAAGAACGTCGAAAAGAAAAGGTTTTTACCATTTTACCATAATGTTTAAACTTACAGTTTTTAAAAGCTTGAAAAAGTCAAATAAAAAAGTTAATATATTTTTTCTGGTTAACATATTACTACAGGATAAGCTCTGTCACCGTTGAAGATTCTGTTAATACTCAGCTTTTAAATGTCGAGAACGCAGAGAGACAACACGTTCGAGTCGTCATAAAAAATAATCCAGGAAAAATAACCTATTATTCATCTGACTGGTCTAGTGGAAGAGGGATTCACTTGAGGTATTTTATCCTGAAGAATGTTTTACAGGATGATGGTACGTTATATATCTTTCTTATATTTATGTATGCCTAATTGGTAAAAATTAAGGGCTATTTATGTAAAGCGATTGAACGCGACTGGCTGTGCACCTTGTTCGAGCCACAACTTAAAATTCTGTTTTGATTGTGAGGCTTGGAATGCAAGTACATCTTGTAGACTACGTCTACCAATTACCATTAGTGTTACGATTAAACTAAAAATACTACGCATGACGTTCCTACCTAATGATCATTTTTCAATATTATGGTCAGAAGAATAGCTAGCTTCCAAATCAAAATATTCTTTTACTCTTTTCCATTTAGGTGGTATTTCGATTGTTTTATCCTGGATGCCTGGCTATCATGCTACATGTTGATATATTGATCGTGCCTATTGCTTTTTATACCTCAATTCAATCGTACCTGAGCCAGTACCACTAAAAAACCTGGGCACCTGTTTTGGCCTATAGAACCTCGTCATCACTGTTTATGTATTCTTTATTTTTTTTTATTACACAAATTATGCGAGTTTCATTGTTCAAAATGCACTAAAATGGATTCAAAACTCTTTTTATTTATCACTTAGGAATTTGCCGTAGAAAATGGATTTCCCATCGAGTCAAGACTGGTATGATCGAGCTGTCATGGAGACCTTTGAGTTACTTGCATGATGTGTCTAATTTCAGCTATTTGATATTATATAATTCTACAAAACACAACGTCAGTTGCAATTTCACTGTAACCAATTTTTCATCGATTCAACTAGTAAACTTGTCGCCAGGTACAACTTATTTAGTGCAGCTGGTTGCATTTGACTTATCACAAAGTAAGAAATCGGCTGTATACAGCTGTCCTGACGCCATAAAGACAAATAATGGTTAGTAGCTATTGATTAAAGCCATTGTTCTTTGCTATGCATGTGCAGCGTTATATCGTAGGACGTTGGAGGGAAAGACGTGTATTAAAAAAAAATGACGAACATACGCTCGAGTCGCGCGCTTTAATTTGAAATTGATATAGAAAATAATATTTCTTCATTTTAGTTTTTCCTAGCTATTTCCTAAAAGAAATATTTAAACCTCCATTTTTTGGATCCATTGGGTTTTACTTAGCCCAATACGATTTTCTGTCATTAGAAGGATTATTCTAAAATAATTCTCTTGAGAGCAACGGAAAATAATGATTGCACCATTAAGAGCAGTTACTATAATGAGACTTTTACATTTACACCTTTTGCTGTATACGCCGAATAGATTGTCTATGTTCATGTAAAGTAATGAATTTTCTTTTTTCGGCGAATGATTGTCAATAGGGTTTTTCGATTTAGCGGCTTTATCGAAATTTTGGCAATAAATGTCGTTATTGAAGAATCTTTCTGCGCTAATGAAGTTTATTATGGTGTTAATGAAACGGTGCATCAACCTTATTGAAACAATTGTTGGAACAAATGAAGAGATATTTTCCGTTAATGAACAGCAAAAGGCGTATTTTCTTGTATTTCAATCCCTCTATTTATGTTTATAGCGACTTGGCGTCTTTCTGGTGGTAAAGTGTCAAATGAAGGGCGCATAGAGGTCTACTATAAAGGGATATGGGGAACAGTATGCTCTACCTTCTGGGACATACATGACGCTACTGTAGCCTGCCGCTCATTAGGTTTGCCTAAAGCTACGTACGCGTTACGATACCCTAATTTTTCTGGAAGAAGTAATATGCCAACGAAGTCATTGTTAGCCAATTTCCAGTGCTTTGGGAACGAGAGTACGCTAGACGATTGCCCTCACGAAAAGGCACCATACTGGTGTAGCAGTAGTTCATACTACCGAGCAAGCTTAGTTTGTGGATACCCAAAATGTAAGATCTACGTATTTCTTGAGATAGTACTAATAATAAAAAAAGAAAAAAATTATATGCTAAAAATAATCAACAACTAGTAAATGGTTAAATAAATAAATAAATAAGTAAATTAAATAAGTCGAAAATTAGTGGTTGTTTAGTTAGGTGGTTGGTTAGTTAGGTTGTTGGTTGTTAGTGGTTGGTTGTTAGTTCGTGGTTGGTTGGTTGTTAAATGGTTGTTAATTAAATAAATAATTTAAGGCTCCATTCACTTTATTATAACATAATAGACCATTGTCATTATAATTTCTACTCATATTTGTGTTTTACTATTAAATTTTATTAATTCACACTGAAGATGACAGAAGCGTCTTTCGAAACATGTCTGTTAAACTTAAAAGTATCGTGTTCTTCTTTAAATAATTAAATAAATAGTTAAAAAAAATAAATTGGTTTTAATTATTTTTACTTTATGTTTGGTAGTTGTGCAGATAAACATCAAAAATCTCACAGGAGAGATCTCAAGCCCTGGGTATCCACATTACATGGAACAAGCTCACTACGAGTGGACCTTCCGATCTTCTACTCCAAATGCACGTGTTGCTTTTATCTTTGAAGATATGAAGCTGCAGCGTAACTATCCAGGGTAATGTAACATTAACTTTCTCAGTTTCATTTATTTAAATAAACAGTTACTTATAAATTCAGCAAGTCAATAAGTCGATCAGTACAACCATCTGCTCATCCAGTCATCCATCAATCAATCCATTCTTAAATACAGTATATGCATTCATACATAACTTTATTTCAATTCTTTTTAGCATTTATATCAGTACTTTATAGACCGATGTCATACAAATGGCTGCCGTTCCGAGGGAGAATGGTTCAAGCACCGAAACAAGGCATTTTAGGAACATATGAAGACAACAACGGCTTCAGAGTGAAGGCTACAACACTCTTCAAAGTCATTTTTATGAATTTTTATCGCTCCTGAATTGATATATTTATGTTATATCTCTGCTTTGGTAATACAAATTGGGAAATTAGACGTTTTTTTACGATTTGTTTTTCAAATCTAAAGATGTTTTTGAAGAATATTTTCGTGGCTTTGTGTCTTTGGATCGGCGAGGTAAGCAAATTATAGTTTTTGTTTGTTCTTGTGTTTTTTTCTCTTTCTACACTTTTAAAAACCTTGGTAAAGCTCAGAAGTGATAAAAAGTCACTCTGAAGCAGTTGTTGTCTTGGTAAAATTCCTCGTTTCGGTGCTCGAACCATTCTCCCTCGGGACGGCAGCCATTCTTATGACATCGGTCCATAGTATTTCTAAAAACAACGAAAAAGAAATAAATATATTGTACTGATCGATAAACAGATATTCGTTTGTAAAGACCTGTCAAAACACTTTTAAGTATATTGTTATAATTTGTTGGGTTGCCTGTGTAAGTGCCTCCAATAGACAAGACACCTCCCTCATCCAACCCCAAACAGTAAGTATACAAATAATAGTAATCATTATGAAGCATCGAAGCAGATATTAGAATTAGACAATTAAATTAGTAAAATAATAACTAAACAGAGTCTAAGACAGAGCATTTCTAATAAAATTCTTAAAAGATACCCTTGGCTTCACGTATTTTATCATTAAGGATATTCCAGTCATTACTTGCAAAATAGTATTGTATTTATGAACATCATGAGAATATAAAATTTCAAACTTGCGAGAAAAAAGATTATTTTTACATTTGTAAATAAAAATTAAACGATGCATTTTCCTTCTAAACTTAAGGTTTTTCCATGAGAGTATTTTTTAAAGCCTCACTAGCAGACGATCTAAAGGGGAGGTCTAAAACGACTCGTGCTGCTTTGTTCTGTAATATCTGTAATTCGGACATCAGAGTGTCATTACCCCTGTCTCCCCAAACTGTGTCAGAATAATCTAATGTAGGTAAAATATAAGAATTGTAAAATAAAAGTCTACTCTGAAGAGGCAAGTACTTCTTAATACGGTTGAGTAGACCTATCTTTTTGTTTATTTTTGATTTAATGTGGTCTATGTGGTCTTTCCATTTGATTAATGACTACACCAAGGTACTTGAATGTTTTGACTTGTTCCAAAGGTGTATCGTCAATAGAAAATATCAAGGTTGAGGTAAGTCTAGATAACCTTTGAGAACTGCCAATTATCATGGATTTAGATTTCGTGATGTTTATTGTCAAGTGGTTCTCCTTGAGCCAGCAACACAGTTTTTTAAGATCACTGTTCAATTTTGGTTGCAAGGTATCAGTGCATTTAGACGAAAAGTAAAGTACAGTATCATCAGCAAACAAAGGTACATGGCAGTAATCTAAAATGTTAGGAAGGTCATTCACGTAGATGATGAAAAGTAAGGGTCCAAGAATGGATCCTTGTCATATTCCAGTAGTTACTTGGGCTTCATCAGAAAGCATGTTACTAAATAGAGTAGCTTAAGATCTGCCTGATAAAAAGGACTTGAACCATTCACAGGCATTAGCATCAAGACCAAGTAGAGATAGCTTACGTAGAAGAATCGAGTGGTTAACAGTATCAAAAGCCTTCGCTAAGTTTAGGAATATGGCACCAGTAAGTTCACCATCATCCATGGATTTGAGAACATTGTCCGTAAATTTCGCCGTGGCAGTAACTGTTGATGAGTTGAGACGGAAGCTAAATTGTCTAGTAGTAAGGAGTTTGTTGTCATTTAGATATGTAATCAATTGGTACAGCTCTTTCAAGGATTTTGCTTATTGCAGGTAAGATGGAAATAGGCCTGTAGTTTGTAGGATCATCCTTACCTCCTGACTTGTGGAATGGCATCACTGGCTGATTTCCAGATTTTTGGAACAGTTCTGTTCATAATAGATAAATTAAGTAATTGTGTAAGAGGGAGATTGATGACTGGTTCTGCATCTTTAAGTAGTCGATCACTTATCTTGTCGAGACCAGTGGCCTTATTAGATTTTAATTTAGAAATACATTTCCTAGTGAATTCTTCAGCCAGGGTTGATAAAGTAAACGTACTTTCACATGTAGCAGTGTTGTTATAACAGGCTGCAGGATTTATTGTAAAACGTTCTGCTAGTTTTCTCCCAATGTTCACGAAGAATTCATTAAATCCATTAGCAATTGATTTAGGTGTTGAATAGGTATGTTTTTTTCACATTAAGTTTAGAGGTAGAAGGATCCAATTTCGTTGGCAAAACTTCTTTAAAAGCTTTCCATAGTTTAGTTGAACCCCCTTGACATTCGTTTAATAGATTTTTGTATAATATTCAGATTTGGCTTTTTCAATCATACGATGAACTTTGTTTCTTAATCTTATATATTTTTTCCAGTGATGACTGGTTTTATTCCTTTTAGCTTTTTTGAGATGATAGTCCTGATCGGTGATAAGTTTTGCGATGTCAGAGGTTAACCAAGGTGAAGAGGGTCGACTTGTTCTTCGAGTTTTAATAGGAGCATTCATGACTGTCAACAACGTCAGTAAATAATTTGTTCCACACATAAGCAGAGTCGTCGATATTATCAGGATCAGCAAACGCTAAGTGCCAGGGAACATTCTTTAAGTCTTTTACAAAAGCATCCTTGTTGTAATTCTTGTAAGAGCGAAACTCAATAATTCTAGGTGGTGTTTTGATGACTCCAGATTTAAGAACACAGTATATTAAGAAGTGGTCACTCTGCAATATATAATTACACCTCCACCAATTTTATTTAAGCGATCTTTCCTGATACAGTTATATCCTGGGATATTTATTTCTTCGTCAGAAATTCCGGGATGAAGCCATGATTCAGAAAAGGATAAGATATCAATGGGTTTAGAAGCTTTGCGTAATCGTATTTTTAGCTCGTCCAGTTTCGTACGAAGGCTTCTAATATTTGGATGGATCACAGAAAGACCTCTTGATTTGATTTCAAAACTTGGCTGAGGACCTGGTTGAGGGCAAATGTCGCCAGACATCAGTAAAAGCATCGATGACCAAATGCATATTTTCGATAGATGAATAAAGTTGTGAGCCTTTACCCTTGACAATAGTGAAGCTCGATGTACGATCCGACGTTGCAGACCAGAATTTCTTGTCGGATAGTGCTTTTTGACCATTCCAGTTGTTACATATATTGAACTAACATTGTACCTGTTGACATTAGGTTTTAGGAAGTGAAGATAACAGTAAAAAACAAGTAAAAACGTTAAAAGAGCGGAAATCTTGTAAAAGCGACCACACGCCATGGTTGATGTTATTGATGTTGATGTGACTTCTTCAACGACTTGCTTAGTTAATGTGTCATTCATATGAGTCATTTCGTATGTTGAAACTTGGAAGGGTTTTTTTTTTCTGGTCAAAGCCAACTTTTTACGCCAATCAATCGTGCTTACTCTCATGTGGAGGCTCCACATATAAATATAAAACTAGGAATTTAACAAATTAAAAATCTATATACATATCTTTCTATCAAAATATGGATAGTTGGACAGATGCATGAATGGATTAGAAGGTAAGGATGGATGGATGGAAAGGAAGGAAGGAAGGAAAGGAAGGAAGGAAGGAAGGAAAGGAAAGGAAGGAAGGAAGGAAAGGAAGGAAGGAAGGATGGATGGATGGATGGATGGATGGATGGATGGATGGATGGATGGATGGATGGATGGAGATAATTGAATTGAATTAATAACTAGAAAAATTTCTTTTGGCTTCGACAACCTTTTTTGAAATAGGTGTATAACTTCAGGTTTTCTCCATATTTTATGTTGCACAGAACAAGCAATTTCACCATCACAAGTTCTGCAGGGCAACAACTGCTGCACGTTGGAAACATAAACAGACAGCCATTCCGACTTCTGCTCAATAACACGGAGTATTTAAGACTGGTGTATTATTCGTCATTTTCGACAACAGCATATTACGAAGGGAAAGGATTTCGCTTACGGTATTTCATCATCAAGAGCTTGGGTAAGTGAAACTAGTACTAATGAAAATTCTATTACAATTCATTTTATTTTAAAATAGTATTTAAATTGTCATTCTTATGTGAAGAATAACATTCAAATTGTCTTTTTCACTTAGATTCCTGTATTGACAACTGGAACGTATCTGTTAAAAGCGGTATCGGAAGAATCAATGTTTCCTGGACCCCCTTAAATGAACACCTTCTTCAAGACACCTTCATTTCGGCGTATCTCTTTATGTACACCTCAATTAGTAATCATATTTCAACAAATGGCGACGTACAAACTATTAACGACACAAGTTTCACTTCGGCAACGGTTGGTTATTTGCTGACAAATACAATGTATTCTCTTCAACTGCTGGCATTCCTCTCTTCAAACAATAAAACCTCAATTGTTTGCTCCACCAAAAAGTTTGCAAAGACCGGGAATGGTATGACTTCATTTTTTTTTTTAATGAATGAGATTAATATATCGACAATAAAGTAACAAATTGAACTTTCCAAACGGACAGATTAGAGTACAAATGGAAATAAAATTTCACTTATCAGTTTTGTTACTTGTCGTTTTGTAACGAGTGAATAGACACTTCCCGAATTCGCTTTAGTGACCAAGAAACAACGGTTCCAAAGCCAGGCGGAGTTTGATTAATACAGTAAATGTATTGAAAACATCAAGCTCCGTCTCGTCTTGGCTATTGTTTTGTAGTCACTCAAGCGAATTCGGGAAGTGTTTATTTGCTACGTTACAAAACGAATGCCTCGAGTTTGGTTTTACGTCTCATTTTTCTAAAATCTATTGTTATGCAAACAAGTGAAAAAGTACAATTTTTACCGAAACGAAACAAAGTCCAGAAGAAGAAAGAATTAGATTGTTGAGCTTTCACGGCTTAATTACGGATGCCGATTTACGCGGGTAAGTTTTCGGAAGTTTTGTTTCAATAGTTCCTTTTTTAGTTCTGTTTTTCTCCCAATCCTCCCTACTCATAACCAAAATCCTGGCTACTAATCCTGCCTAAATATTCCCTACTTGAATTAGTGAAAAAATCACTTTACACGAAAAAAACGCTACGTTCATTTAAAAACGACTAATTTTTTTTTCACGTAAATAACGTTAACTAGGAGAGTTTATGCATTGCGTAACGACAAACGTGAAACGCCAGATGAAAGAAAAAATGTTCTTTGGAATTATTTTACAAAGAAGAGAGAACCTTTCCAGCTGTATATGAACGCAACATAATTCATTCTTGTGAAAATGAAGAAACATATTTAAAAGTCATTCAATTTGCCGTTTGTGGAAAGAACTGAAAATCTAAATATCTCAAGTACTGCACAAAAAGAACGCTCCTGACAAACTGCCTAAAATCCGGTTATGCACGGTGTAAACCTAGCCTGGCCATGAACTACGAGTGAGCTGTCTAGCGGTCTTTTTAATTTCGAAATGTGATCATGAAAAAAGTTGATTTTAAAACCAAATGTTTAAACTATTGATTCATGCTTACAACATTTAAATCCACCCTATTTGTAGCCGAAGGAATTATGGTGAAAGAGATAGAGAGATAGTAAGCGAGATAGAAAAACACCTTGAAAGTTGTATAACGTTGTGACTGTATACAATTGTTTTTAAAGCCAAATTTTGTGTTTTAGCTGTCATTGTTAAGTGTTGGTCCGGCGGGGACTCGAACCCCGACCTCACGCACAACATACCGACGCTTTCCAACTGAGTTAACCGGGCAGCGGTTTAATTATATAACAATAGAATTTCTTTCGCGGACGAGGGAAAACCACTCTAAAGGTCTTGATATAACAAAGCGATTTCGCATAACCCTATTTTTGAATGTTTTCATAAAATCATTTTAATGAGTATAGGTAGCAAGATAACAATAGTTAAGAAGTAAAGCCAAGTGCAAATTCGTTAGCGTTATCAGCGGTATACGCTTGATGAATTATTCTCAAAAGAACAAAAACAATTAGTGCCTTGCAAGGAAAAGCACATAAAAAGCAGTAAGAAAGAGTTTTTGCTCCTTATTTTGATTTCTTTAGACGATGACGTGGCAGCACAGTAACAAGTCTTCTTTCTTGCCACCGATCAGTAGATTGTGTTCTCTTAAAATGGCTTTCAAACGATCCACTTTCAGCGTTCTAAAATCCTTAATTGATTTGAAGCTGCAAATAGTTCCCTTCACAGTTCCATCCGCCATTTTGAATATATCATTAAATCAACATGAAAACGAGGCGAACGGTGAGTCGCTGCAGGTATTTATATATAAACACTGGTGGACATACGTTCAACACCTACATAATATAGCTTTTAATGTCTCAAAACATGGTTTATTTTTACAGTGGTGCTCCACTCTCCTATTCAAAAATATCCAGAAGTTTTTAGAGAATAATTTAATAGCAATACTGCGATCTAACCGAGAAACACGGGTCGATTGAAGGTCGCGCGCCGATTTGATCAAATTACGTTGAAAACATTTCCTTTGTTAAGACTGTACTACTCAAACATTATAACTCTAGCTAATGACGACCAATCGTTTATATTTTAACTTTGAATATAGTTTGAAAGAAAATACAAAGGCAAATATGTTTTCTCGAATATAAATCCGGCAATTATTTATTCTATAAGTTACTGTTCTTTTATATCAAGCAATCTCTCGTTAAAATGTGTTGTTTTCTCGACCAAGATTTCTACTTCCATATTTGGGCATTGTACTCACCATATTTGGAATCCTAATAATTTTTTTCGCTTTTAAAGCAGGATTTTCGAAAATTCCACCAAAACTTACAGGTATTCGAGAAAATAAACTTTTCTTCGTCGCCATTTTGTAATTACGCCTCAGGACAACTCGGAATGTGTTACAGGATACCTACTTCTAGAACCCAGTCCCTCGAAAAGCATTACCAAAAATGACACAGATTTATCGATATGTCGGTTCATTCAATGCATGTTTCTCTTGTGATATTAAATCTGTAGGAAATTTTATTCAACTCCTTAAAGTATAATATATTCGTAGATATGAATCATATAATTAAATGAATAATGAAATAAAATTACCTACAGTTGTATGAAAGCGGGATGAAAACATATACCGATCCATCGATTCAATATCTGATCAGATCGGCCTTCAATCCAACCGTGTTTCTCTGTTAGATTGCAGTATTTCTATTAAATTCTTCTCTAAAAACTTCTGGATATCTTCTGATTACGACAGTGGAACACCATTGTAAAATTACTCCATGTTTTGAGACATTATAAGATATATTATGTAGGTGTTAAACGTATGTCCACCAGTGTTTATATATAAACCCCTGCAGCGACTCACCGTTCGCCTCGTTTTCATGTGGATTTATGTTGATTTATTGATATATTCAAAATGGCGGATGGAACTGTGAAGGGGACTATTGCTTAAAAAAATCCATAATAAATTATATTAAAAGCTAAAAAGCTATACGAATTTGAAAAATAATACAGAAATTCAGCTCACATTCTGATGTTTGCTCGCAAATAGCTTGCTCAGTCTTAGCCTCGATCGATTTCGCAAAAATTCTGCGCTCGCCAAATTATTGTTCCGCGGTAATGCATAAAAGGCGGGTAATACGAAACTGGAGTATTTTGACAATTTTCACACTGTATTAGATGTAGCATTCAACATGCGTGCATTTCGTTTTACTTTTATTGTTATCTTGCTAGCATTTAAAATAGGATTATGCGAAATCGTTCTAATATAAGATCACGAAAATGTTGTTCGGTGCACGATTATTTGTCTTCAAAGCGAGGCTTTGGTAAGTATATATGTATGTACACCTGGCTGTATCTTGTGCATAGCCTATTGATAAATTTAAAAAATGTCATGATATGTTTGTCGAGCTATGTTCCTTGATCACATTAGTTGAAATACAATTCTTTATGATAAAAACATTTTCTTTTCATAGCCACGTTTCGACTAGCAGGAGGACTACACAAAAGCGAGGGAAGAGTCGAGGTTTTCTATAGTGGACAATGGGGAACAGTTTGTAGTTATGGCTGGGATCTTAATGATGCAAATGTTGTTTGTCGATCTTTGGGTTTACCAAATGCAACAAGTTTAGGTCCTTCGTGGCATGGTTTTCGTGGAGGCCGTGGACCAATATGGCTTGAAAGCGTGAATTGTCGTGGTGATGAACCGTCGCTAGCCCACTGCTCACACAGCGGATGGGGCTACCGCAGTACTTATAATTACTACTGTCACTACCATTACCATGACGCGGGTGTTGTATGTGGCCATCCACAATGTAAGTATTATTCGACAATCTTAATTGAATCAAAAAGTGTTATAGAAAGAATTATTGTTCTAAGATTATGGAAGAAAATGTTTTTTTCATTTATATCGTCTTGATATTACAGATGCTAAAATAGTTTTCTAGTTATTACTTTTTTCTAATTTGGCTGTTTTGACTACGGCAGTTAAGAGATTATAGGGTGATTGAGAAAAACAAAATGAATTTCGGGAAGAGTAAATATAAAACAGGTTTCGTTATCACCCCAGCACTGGTGCCAAACCGGTGCCAAAGGGACCGGGGTACATTCCAGATTCGGCCGGATGCACGACGTCGTGATTTTAGGGGGTACTTTTTAAGGGGTACTTTTTAAGTGTATTTTTTAAGGAATACTTTTTATGAAAGGGTACTTTGGAGCTATTGTTTGTAAGAACAAATTAATGGATTTTTTTTGCTAATGAACAGCAAACGGTGTAAAACGAGTAGAAAATTAATAAATTATGTTTGTTTTATCCACTGATTGGGAAAGATCTTCTGTAACAGCTGCCTAAATTACAAAAAAGAAAAAAAAAAGGGTTTACGTTAATCAAATGTTTTTGAAACAGGTTACTGTTCGATTGTAAAACTCGATTAAATAACTTTCCTTTCTGATTTTTTTTTTTTGTGTTTTTTGAATAAGTTTGTCCAGAAAAGGTTGTAATTTTTATTCTTGTATTCTTGACCATTGTACTCCAGATACGCACTTTATCATTACTAACCGTACTGGAGTAATCACAAGTCCTGGATATCCATATAACATGCAGCGAGGGAAATACGACTGGACATTCAGAACACAGTTACAAATGTCACACGTGCAAGTTGCTGTTTACTTTGAACACATCAATATGGCGCGCTACGATGGAGGGTAATAATTATAGATAGAAAATATAAATATAGAAAACAGGACAAGATTAATAAATAAAAAATAATTGTCAAAACCGTTGACATTAATGACTATATCAGGAGCGGCGGAACATTTTTTTGGGGGGCTCATCTCACTGAAAACCTTTAGAGCCTAACAAATTTAAGCAGGGAAGAAAAAGGGCGATACCTATACCGAAGATATTTATTTTCGTTTATACAATAAAAGAATAACTGAAATTGTTTGGACTTTTCCATGTTAAATTTAGCTTTAATTGTGAAAATAATCACAGTACTGAATATTTTGAAAAACGTATTTATTATTTTCGGAGCCGAAACGGGGGGGCTCAGCCCCCCAATTTTCGTATGAGGGGGCTAGAGCCCTCTCGCCTCCCCTACCCCGCCGCCCCTGTATATAATAAATTTTACTTATTTTTTTCGCAGATATAGTAACCTTTCTTTGGTTGATGGAGACCAACGACAAATCCTCCAGGTTTTCAACCAAAATCAACCCTCTCATAGTTACATGTTAAACCGATTACCCGTGAAACTGTCATTCTTCTCTTCATTCTCGCATCTTTCCGGTTATGGAATTAAAGGTTTTCGAATGCGATACATGGTTTTCAACGGAACACTAGATGACGGTAAGCCATCGTAAAACTGTGGGAAGGCACTCCCAACTATAACTTATACTGGTCTATACTAATGCCTTGAGATTTCCGGACTCGATGTCATATGTGAATAAAGTTTGCTTGTCTAGTTTCTCCCTTGCTTTGGGGGTTTTTCTCCACGCTCTCCAGTATTCCTCCCTTTGAAAAAATCAACATTTCAGATTCGAATAGAGGGCCGCAGGTTTGTTAGTTAGGTATTAAAGCAGGGCAGGATTATTTGAGGTTCCCAGCGGCTAAACCGTACAAAAATCTAGGACAGGTACCCTCCTTCACTGCTCCCCGAACTCAGTGTTTACTTGTACAACTAAAAAAAAGACAGTGATTTATATCCTATAAATCGTTTCAGCTCCCATAAAAACCGGATGGAGTATCCATGCATTAAGTTTTAGTCCTCATAGCGTCTACGTTTACTGGTCACAACTCGTCACTAATGGTTTTTCAGTACTGGGTTATCTGTTATCCTGCAAATCTGCCGAAGACTGGCACTTACAAAATAGCTTTATTATCACTAATAACATTTCAACGTCGGCATCATGTAATCAGCTCGTAGGATATACTCATTATGAAGTTCAGGTTTTAGCTTATCTTCTCAAAGTGACTGATGGCAGTGCAATGATGTACAGAAGTGAAGCTGTTGTAGTACAAACTCGAGAAGGAGGTTAGTGTTGTTTTTGAAAACGGTGTCTTCGTCAAAAATTAAACAAAAAAGGCAACGAAAAAGTGTGGTTTTCTAAAAAAAAAAAAGAGAAAAATAATAATGAATGAATGAAATGAAATAAAGGGATGAAGAGATACATGCATGGAGGGGTGCATGGAAGGATGCATTGAGGGACGAACGGAGAGAGGGATGGAGAGACATGCGGACGGATGGAACAGAATTTGAACTTGAAATCAATGATCTCTTCTTTTCGAGAGAAATGTGCTTTTGACGAAGACAAAACAGCTCTACAATAATCTGCCTTAAGTGTAAATTAATGGAATTGATCTTATTCATGTCTTTTAAAATACAAACTAAATTTGATTTGTCTTCTCCATTGTTTTCCTATAAATATACAAACTAAATTTGATTTGTCTTCTCCATTGTTTTCCTATAAATATTTTTGGAATCTACTTATCATCACGATTTGACGTCGTTTTTGAAATTAATAAAAATAACATTTTCACAT
>JANTNT010210385.1:0-13606 GCA_024752375.1 Entacmaea quadricolor
GGCAAGCCGTCATCCAGTCTACACCATCGCCTGACGAAGACTAGCAGTAGCAGTGGAAACGTCGCGTTCATTTAGTTTAATCGTGAGTCAGTTGAATAAGTATTCTTTATTAATTATCCTCCACGATGAACAATCCCTTTCACTTTAATAATATAAAAATAATTTCAAGCATACATTTAAAAAAATAAAATAAAATAAAAGAAACTTGATGCTAAAAAATAGTTGTCTTTCTTATTTTGAACCAAATGTGTCGTAGTAGGTAACTTTTTCACCGTGGGTAGGATAAAAGAAACTGACGTTTCGGAGTTAGTCCTTCGTCGGAGTCAATACGTCCGAAACGTCAGTCCACTACACTAGTCGTCATCTACATTTTCTTATTTTGAGTATAGTATGATCACACGTTTCATTCACTTATAACCATGCCAGTATAGTATGGTCACACGTATTGTTCACTTATAACCATGTTAGTATGGTATGATCACAGGTAATGTTCACTTATAACCATGCTAGTATAGTATGATTACATGTAATGTTCATTCATGTATAGGATAATGGTCGAGCTCCGAGGCTTATTAGGTCATTATTTCTAATAAGCCGAGGAGTGAGGCCATTATCCGACTTAATACACACTTTACTTTCAATAGAAGAGAAAAACTATTCACTGACGATAAATACACATAATTTCTTTATACTTCGATATAGGTTTAAGCGTGACTGTCATGCGCAATAAGTTCACAAGAGGCTCTCACATGGTGAAGATTGCATGTCAAAGTGAAGACAGAGGCGCCTATCGGTGCGACTGTGAAACTGACCTTGATGAGGCTTTAAGTCTTCATCTAAACTTGGAGGCTTGTTCATCTCTGATGAAGTCATCCCTCATTAGTAGGGATACTAATGAGGAGGAATTGTAGTCACTGAGATGAACAGGAGGTAATTATTGGCCAAATTAATCACCTCCTGTTTCATCTTGGTGCACACAATAATGACTTGCTGGTAAGTTTGAATAAGCAATTAAATTCATTAGCCCCTCTTTTCCCTGCTGAATTCAAAACCCACCCCGGCTATAAGTTTCTTGACTATTATTAGAAATAGGGACCACTTCAAAACGATGAAAGTGTGTATTAAAACAATGTTAGTATGGTATGATCACAGGTAATGTCACTTTATAACCATGTTGGTATAGTACGATCACTGGTTATGTTCACTTATAACTATGCTAGTATGGCATAATCACACGTAATGTTCACTTATAACTACACTTGACTTTTTCTGCCTGTTACATTTTGGACACTGCGAAGAACTGATATCTGTTGGCTGTTGTATATCAAAGGGACGGAGGTTGACAACTGATAATATCGGACTGCAGTAGCATTCCTGTGAACAAATGCTTGTAGTGTCTGCTTCATTGGTCACTTGACCGTCACTGATAGGTGTGCGCATGCGCAGTTTTGGAGGTGTCTGTTGTATATACTCACAAAACTCAGCAGAATCTTTACTTTTCTCTGGAATTTCTGAAAATGAGTGATGGCTGTTGGAAAGTGATGTTTGATCAAAAGAGGAAAATGAAGATTGCCTGGAGCCTGATATATGAGAAGGTGACAGCCTTGTAAAGGATCGTTCCAAGGACGTCGAACGTAGTCTCTGTGATGATCTTCTGCTCTCTTTTAACTTTTCACAAGCTCTTCGCAGCAAGTTGTTTTCCTTGGTCAGCGTAACGCTTTCCTCTTTTAATTTGTCAATGATAACTTCCTTGTTAACATTTTCCTCTTCTAATCGTGACTTTTCATATAACATATTGTTGAGTTGAGGATTTTTCTTGCATAATTCGTCTTTTTCTCGTGTAAGTTTTTCCACCATCTCCGATAAATCACTTATGTCTTTTCGAGAGTCTTCTTTTTGTTGATCAAGAAGTTGAAGAAGATGATTTTTCTGGGACTCTTCCTTCCGTTTTTCGCTGTCGTTGTTTTCTAGTCGTATATGCAATTCTTCTTTTTCGTTTTCAAAGTCCCTTATTGTCAGCAATTGAGATTTTACGTCTCTCTCCAACGACTGTAAGCGAGCAACCAGCATCCTTTTTTGTTCTTTGAGTTTTGTGTTTTCATAGAAAAGATTTTCAAGTTTTTGACGAACCAGATAATCTTGACTCTTATGGAGAAAAAGCTCTTGAATTTCACTTTGCTGTCGGCGATTTGCATCTTCAATGCGCTCTTTTTCTGCTTCTACACAAACAACACGGTCTTTCAAAAGCATAACTTCTCGGTCAAGATGACGAACTTGGGAATCTAATTTCTTCTTTATGAGCAAAAGTTTCGAGATATCTGCTTGGTTGTTTTTTAACTCTTGGTCCTTGGTCTTTATTTCTACAAGTAAATCTTGGTTCTGTGAGTCTAGTTTCTTCTTGTACGCATACACTTCTTCAACCATCAATTTTTTCTCTTCCTCCAATATTTCATTTCTACTCTCCAGTTTATCACATGCAGTTGACAGATCGCAATAGTCTTTACACAATGATTTAAAACTCTTGTGTTTTTCCATAACTCCTGTTTCTGACTGTTCATTTTCCATTACTTCTTTTACGGTGGGTGAACATTCTACTAGGTTTTCATCCGATGCCGCAAAGATTAATTCTTCTTGTTTCTTAATTTTGGAACTATATTTAATTTCTAAAAGTCTGTTTCGTTCATTAAGTTTCTCACACTGTTGTTCAAGATAACTTAGTTTAGATAGAAGAAGCTTCTCATTCTTGTCAGCTTCGCTCAGTTTGGCTTGCATGTCCGAGTGCTCGCTACTTATACTCATTTTCTCCTCTCGTTCTGAGGACAAGCACTCAACTAAAGCTGCAAGTTCTTTTCTGGTATCTGCACCAATATCTTCCAATACCTGGCGTTCTTCCAATATCTTGTTTAACTTATCTTGTAAATAAATTAACTTATCATTCAAAACGTTTCTTTGGCCCCTAATATTATCCAGTTCTCTAATCATTTCATTAAACGTATTCTGGTCTCCTGTTTTCATAGCATTATCTTCCAATCTATCAACCGCATTACGTAAGTCGTTTATACCTTGTTCAAGGCCATCATCAGCTTCGTTTGTCGTGCTATCGGGAACCATGTCTTTGGTTTTTCTTTTCTCATTCAATTTTGTAAAATCCTCTTTATTACCTTCAGTGAACAACGCAAGGAGCTTACTAGCCCTGCTCAACTCAGTGATGATATCACTTAAGGCACGTTTAACAAGCTGTCGTTGACTCTCGCTTTGCCTACTTAGGTCCTTCACCTGAGATTCGAGAATTACGATCTCTTTACGAGCACTCTCTAGTGACTGTGCTTTTGCCAGATGCTCTCTATCAAGCACTTCAACTTGAAATACTTCAGGCACTTCAATCGATGTCACCGTTACCTTTTCAACCAAGCCTTTCTCAAGAATTAGCTTCTTACACTCCTTTTCACATTTTTCTTTGTCAGCGATTGCATTTCTTAAACGCTTTCTCAGTTCTGCTTGAGCATTGTTAGATGCTTGTAATCTTGTTTTAAGACTTTCTTCTACTTCGCTGTATTTACGAACCATGTCTCTAAGTGTTTGACATTCTCGTTGTATAGTATCCATCTTACACTCACCGTGAACTCCCTCCTTGGATAATCTATACAGTTCGTCTTGCAGTGTTATTAACTTACAAACTGATTCCTCTAACTGAGCTCGTAATCTCATGTTTTCTATCATGTACTTGGAGATCTGTTCCTTAAGGCTAAGCGGTTCTTCATAATCGTCTCTTTTATCAATATAATCAACTGCCAATGACTCCAAAGCCATTCCTTCCCGAATAACTATATCCTCCCGGACGATATCTGGCTTCTTGTCATCTGATTTACTTTCTTTTAAGTTTTCATTAACTGCTTTCAACTTCTTTAATTCTTTCTTGCTTTTCTCCAAAGCACAGGTTAATTTCTTAATTTCGTATTGCCCTTCTTTCAGCTTACGAATATATTCTTCTTTTTCTTGAGAGGAGGCTACAGCTGTTGATTTTTTAAGCGACTCTCTTGTTTGAATCCTATTAAGTTCAGTTCTTGCCTTTTTTAAGTCATCCTTTAGATTCTGATTTTCTTCTGACAAAATGGCGTTTGTTTTCCCGTATTCTTCTAGCTCCTTTCGCAGACTGCTTTCCCCAGTCTTTAGAAGTTCTAACTTTTCATCTGTTAGAGTTTTCTCTTTTACAAGAGACTCTATTTTCATATTCATTTGCTGCTTTGTGTCGACCAATTCGTCCTCAAAATCGTCTCTTTCAGCTAATGCGTTGTCAATCTCATCGTACAATTTCTTTCGCTTTTCTCGCATTTCATCTATTATCTTTTCAAGCTCTTCTTTATCTTCATTAGCCTCAACTAGACGAATTCGCAGATTTTTGTTTACTTCTTTTGCTCTATTCGACTCTTCTTCGAGAACTTTATTTTCCTTTTTAAGGGCATTTATTAGAGCATCAAGGTTTTGCACTTTAGTTTTTATGTCACCTGTTAGTGTTGATAATCTCCTCCCTTCTTTTTCATTTTCCTTCATCTCTTCATTTGTCTTCAAATTTTCATCAGACTCCAACTGGAGGGTCTTTTTTAAAGATTTATTCTCTTTTTTATCTTCGTTGAGATCTTCTTCTAAATGCTCATTTTTATTTCTCTCATCATCGAGTTGTCGACGAAGACTATCAACTTCTCGATCAGCGCGTTCTTCATCTGCCAACAGCTTTGCGTTCTCTTGCTTTACATTTCCCATCTCTCGATCCTTTCTGGCTTTATCTTTACGAAGTTCCTGTGTTAGTTGTTCAATTTTTTCTTTGGTCTTTTCATAATTTGTTTTTAGCCCTGCATTATCTTTCTCAAGCTTTTCCAGTTTTGTTTTCAGCTCCTCGTTTTTTACTTTTTCATTTTCTAACTCTTCCGTCAACAACTGCTTGTTTATTTTATTTTCAGTAGAAGCTTTTTCAAATTTTGCAGTCATTTCATCACAAGATTGCTTTAACTTTTTGACCAGCTTTTCCATTTCCATTCTTCTTTGTTCTCCCGAGTTGAAAAGATCTGTTAGTTCAGCGTTTTGTTTCAACAGCGCTCCAACCTCGTTTTGTGCCTCTCGCAAACTCACCTTAAAAGTTTCTTTATCTTTCTCTAATGTAGTAAGAAGACTTCCCCTCGACCTGACCTGTTCTTTGAGACTCGCAAGACCTTCTTCTAATTTAATGTTTTTATTTTCAGTTATGGATGACTGTTCTTTGGCTTGAAGAAGTGCTCTTTTCTTTATATCTATCTCTGCCTTGAGAACTTCTTTCTCATTTAACATATCTTTTACGTCTGTCTCCAAGATGACAACATTTTCTTTAAGCTCTATATTTTCATCAAGGATTTTCTGCATAAAGTTCTTAGAAACACTGAGTTTTTCGTTAAGATTCTTCAAACTGTTTGATCGTTCTGCCAAAGTTTTGTGCAGTTTTACTCTTTCATCATTATCACTGTCAGCAGACTTTTGCATTTCTGTATTTTGAGGTTTGGTCAGCTGGTCGCTTTTGAAATGTTCAAGTTCACTTCTCAGACCAGTCATCAAAGTTTCTATTTCTTCTTTTCCTTTCTTTGAATCATTCAACTCGTTTTCTAACTGTTGGATTTCTTTCTTCAGCTCAGTCGTTTCTCTTTGGTGTTGGTGCATAATTTCTTTTATATTGTTTTCCATCAGTTTTAGATCATTTACAAGAGACTCGTTCTTTTCTCTATACTTGCTTAGTTCTAGTTGTAACTTATCTTCAGTGTGATTGCTATGCGGTCCATTGCTTCGCCCATCTGAAAGCGCAAGGAGAGTCTCAAGGTCTGCCTTTTCTATTAAAGATTTATCAAGTTGTTTTTCCAATTTCTCCGTTTGTTCTTTATAAAGAGTCTTCTCACACTCTGTTTCTACCGTGCTGTCAGTTGTCTTTTCTTCTGTTTCAAGTTTACTTTCAAATTCTGGAACATAATGACAATCTTCTACAGTGTGCTGTACCCCTTCAGTCTCATTGGAATTCCATGGATCTAAGTTTGTCTTTTCACATATGTCATCTTCTTCTGGGCTCTTATTGTCTTGCTGTTGCTTTAAAAGGATTAACTGTTCCTTCAGGCGATGACATTTGTCGACAAGTTCAGTGCTTTCTTTATTCATAGACAGAATCTTTAGATTTAGATCGTTACGTTCTTTTTCTAGTTTCTTACAGATATTGCAGCTGGTTTCATATTGTATGTCCTGGTCCCCGTCAATTTCAATGTCTAGCTTTTCTTTTCGAAGCTTCACTGTTTCTTCAGTTGCCTTTTGAGCTAAAAGATTTCGTTCTTGTAAAAGTTGTTCAAATGAAACTCTCATTGTTTGAAGAAAATTTGATTTGGATGTCAATTCTTTAAAAATCCTTTCGTTGTCTTCTGTGATTTGTCCAAGTTGGTTCTGTAAGCTCGTATTGTGTTGAAAACTTTCTTTTAGTTTCTGAATCAAAATATCAAGCTTACAGTTTATATTTTCATAACTTTCTTTGTTTTGGGGAAATTCGAATTCTACTTCGCTATCTTGACCTGAATCTTCTTGATTTTCTAATTCTTCCTTCTTAAGAACGTCAGAAAGTTTTACGTCTACGTCCTGAACAAAGGAGTTTAGAAACTTCCTCTCATTTGCGTGGTCTTTCATCTCTGCGATAACATTAATAATCCATTCTTTCAACTCAAAGACTTTCTTCTTCTTATCTTCCATAGTTTTGCAAGATTCAATGGAGGTCAGATCTTTACCTGTGATTTCTTTATCAAACAAAATAATCACATCGCTCATCAATTCTTTCAGCTCTTTATTTTCCTTTGATAATTTCTGTTCTTCCTCGGCTGCTCTTGCATCTTTTAGTTTCATTTTTTCAAGGTCTTGCTTGAGTACTTTGTTCTTTCTTTGCATAGAATCAAGCTCGATTTTAATCGCTTCAAAGTCTTGCTTCTCAATCTTTAAAACTTTGTTAAGCTTTTCGAGTTCTTTGATAGACTTCTCTTTGTATAACTTTAACGTCTTTATTTCTGCTCGAAAAGTCTCAGCCAATTCTAGTTTTCCCGCCAAAAGTTGGTCTCTCGACGTTTTCAATCCCTCAAGTTCAAGGGACAGCTGTTCGCACTTTTTCTCTAAAGATTCCTTTTTGGATTTGAGTGATTTAGCGTATTCGGCGAGTTCAAGCTTGTTTTCCATTGTTACAATCATCTTCTCTTCCAACTCCATCAGCCTTTGCACTCTTTCGTCTGCTTCTCCTTTTAAACTAGCCCCTTCATTTGACAACACCTCTACTTGTTTTTCAAGAGCTTCTGTTTCCCTGATAGATTTTTCCAGCTCTTTTTCCGAGGCTCTAAAATGTTTGCTTTTCTCGAGAAATTCAACAAACTGGTCATTTAATGACTTATTGTCTTCTTGTAATTTTTCTGTCAACTTTATTAACTTTTCTTTTTCAATTTCTTTGGAATTCAAAAGAGCAACTTTTTCTTTGATCGTTATCTCAAGCTCGTTTATAACATCACAAAGTTCTTCGACATTCTTTTTTGACTTTTCTTCTTGATGTTTGGCTGGCATATCATCCTCTTGGGGTTCTTTTCTAACTGCTTCAGGAGCCTTATTTTTACCTGTAGATTCTACATCTTTGTTCTCTTTTTGATCGTTTTCAGAAACGTTTAGAATACTTTCAAGCTGATGTCTTAGCTTTTCTTTTTCTTCTCTTAACTTTTCCAAATCTTGAACGAGCTCCATGTTGTCTTTGGATGCAGCCTGGAGTTCCTTCTCCAGGTTTTCTTTTTCAGCTGAAATCACTTCAAACCACTCCATAAGATGTTCTTTGTCCTCTACTAAATCTTTTCTCTTTTCAATATCTTGTTTATTTCCTAAAAGATCCTGCTGCATTTGAATGAGACCCGAAATCGTTTCTTGGTCTTCAAGTTTGTCATTGATATCTTGCAGCTGGGAAGTTACTTGTCCCATTATTATTTCTAACTGTACCACTTGATTGTTAAGCTCTGAGATAATCTTATCCCTGGACATTTGAATCGCTGAAATCTCTTGTCCAGCTTGTTCTTGTTTGATATCACTTTTATCGGACTTGTAAGTGTTGATACTTTCTTGGCAGACACTGTCCTGTCGATGATCTTTTTCATTTGTAAGGTCTTTGTAAGACTTTAGACGTTCCATCTGCGCTTCAAACTTACATTTCTCTCTCGATAATAAACTAACGGATTCTTTAAGTTTATCAACAACTCCAAGTAGTTCTTCTCTGTCAGTATTATATATTTTTCCGACTAGTGGTTTGTCAGTCTTGGCCGACCCAGCAGCTTGTGATCTATCTATTTCCTGTTTTAGGTTAGCAGGATTTTCTTCGATTTCATTTTTGTTCTGATCTTGCTTAAAAACGAACTCTTTATCTTCCTCTTCAGGAATGACATTCAATTCAGCTCTCTTATGATAAACTTGATGTTCGCTTTTAAGTCTTTCAACTTCTCTGTTGGCTGTAAGAAGTGATTCCTTCATAGTCTCGTGTTCACTTACCACTCTATAAAGTGATTCCTTAAGAGTCTTGGCTTCGTCCAAAGCCTCACTAAGGGACGTTTTGTACTGCTCCTGTTTGCACAACGCCTCCCCATACCTGTTTTGAAGTTTTTCTTTACTTTGATAGACATTTTCTAAAGCATCTGCTAAACTGGATTTTTGTTGTCTCATTTCATCCAGTTGTTCTGTTACTTTTTCCTTTTCTTCCGTTAATTTTGTGATGAATCCTTTCATCTGCTTCTTTTTGTCGTCAATCTCTCGAACAGATTTCTGCAAGGCTTCTTTTTCAGTGTATAACGTATCTAGTCGATTCCTTAAGATGTCGTACTCGTTAAACTTTTTTTGGAGTTTCTCCTTCATCTCCTTGGCTTTGTTTATTATTGCCCTCAACCCAACGATAGATTCTTTATGAAGGTCATCTTCGCTTTTCTCTAGAAATTCCGATAGTTTTCCTTCTCGAAAGATGTCTTCCACATCTGATTTCAAACTGACTTTATTGACTTCATCTACCAGTTTATGAATTTCTTTTAAATTTTCTTTGTCTTTCTTAGCTTTTTCCTTTAAAATGCCGATTTCATTATGAACTTCGTCCCTCTGCTTCGTAACATCTTGGAGTCTATTATCCAATACTTCGGAATGCCTTTTAGAAACAAAATTTTCTTTATTAGCCTCTTCCAGAGATTCCATAGCTTCTTCTTTCGCTTCTTTAGCCTCGCGAAGACGAACTTGTAACGTCTCCACAAGTTCATTACTTTTGGTTAGTTTATCTAAATGAAGACTGTTCTCTCTTTTTAATTGGATGATTACATTTCTTAATTCCTTCTCATTCTTTTTACTTTCTTCTAGATCTTCTTGTAGTTTATCGCGCTCCGTTTCCAGCTCACACACTGATTCTTGAACTTGCTGTAACTGTTCTCCTAGAGCATGAATCTTTTGCTTCATTTCTTGCAGCGACTCTTCAGTTGTAGAGCTTACAACACTCACGACAGGACTCGTTGGTCGAAGACTTTCTGTATTTTCTGTATCTAATTTGTTAGACGAAGTCTTCATTATTCCTTGAATCTGATCATTACTTGTTGACGATACGAGACTTTCTTCATCCAATGTCAGAGAAAGTTGGACAAACTCTTTATTGCCATAGGTACTATCAAGCTCTGTCTTTTCTGTTTCCGATTTGTCTTCTTCACGGACTTTGTCGTCGTTGCTCTTTTTCACATCATTTCTTTCAAATACATCGTTTTCAAGGTCTGCTTTGGCCTCCCATTGCTCAAGAGCAGCCGTTAGCTCTTCAATTTGCATCTCAAGGGATTCGTTCCTTTCCAACTGATGGTAGAGTGATCCCAGAAGGCAAACCTTTTCATCGTCTAAGGTTGCTTTCTCATTTTTAAGTTTCTGTACACTGTTCTCAAGCTGTGATTTGACAGCCCCAAGCCTTTTAACTTCTCGCTGAAGTGACTCTTTATCAACGAGTACATCTTTCGTCTCAATTCCACCCAATGTACCATCGTTGAGAGATTTTGCTCTTCTCTTCAGAAATTGAAGCTCTTTAGAATTTTCTCTAGCTCGCTGTTTGTTAGACTTTAAAAGCAGAAGTTCTCGTTTCATTTTAGTGTATCCTTCTTCTATGTCTCTTTTATCTAACTGCAAGTTTCTGATATGTGACCTTTGGGATTCTAACAGCTCTTTGCATGTTTTAACCTCATTTAAAAGATTTGATGTGAACTGCTTTTCTTCGTTCTTCTCCTTATTGGGTTTCCTTTCGCTGCTTTCGACATTGATGCTGCAATTCTCTTCTGCTAGTCTACCAACTGCTCTGTCTAAATAATCAAATACTTCTTGCAATGTCGACTTGTTTTCTACTTCGTCTAGTATGTTCTCCAAAGCTTTACAATTTCTATTTTGCAAGTCTTTTAGCGTTTGTGATATTTCTTTATACTTGGCCTCGGTTCGCTTAAATTTCAATTCAAGGTCTTCATTAAAAGAGTGTAGATGCTCTATCTCATCAAGGGTTGTGTCCAGTGTCTCGTTAATCTGTGTTCTCAGTTTGTTAATTGTATCTTCTAAGGTTCTTTTCTCTTCTGTCAGTTTATAGTTTTCTTCATCTAATGTTTTGCTTTCCTCTTCTCGTTCGTCTATTTCGTTTTGCATGTCAGTTATGTGCTTCTTAAGAGCCTTGTTCTCCTTTGTTAGCTTTGCTACAAGAGGAGTAACATCTTTTTCTTCTGTACTTTCCTTTTTCAAAAGATCACATTGCACCCCGAAATCTGCAAATGAGACATTTTCATCGACGTCCTTCTCCATATTCTGCATTCGCATGATCGTAGATAACAATATCTTTCTTTCGGTATACATTCTATCAAGTTCACTTTCAATTAACACAGAACTCTCAGCTGCATCGGGTACGTCCGTTATATTAAGAAGTGTTTCCTCAACATGGCCGCTTTCTTCAAGCTTTTTCTTTAGCGTTGAAAACCGTTCTTTTAGCTTTGTGTTCTCTTCTCGCAAAGTCTTGTTCTCATTTTCCAGCTTTACATGCGACTCCATTTTCCCGTTACTTTCGTTCTGTAGTGATTGTACTTCTAACCGGTACTGAAGTTGGTACTTAAGGAATTTTATCTCATCACTAAGATCTTTCTTCTCTTCAAGAAGTTCTACTTTTTCTTTTTCCAATATTTCTATCTTGGCCTTGTAGTCTTCTGTAGTAAGCTCTTCGTCTTCAGGCATAGAAGAACACGAAGATAAAGTCGATACCTTACGACCTCCCCCTGGAGACGAGGCTGATATCCTGTGACGAATACTCTCTCTTCTTGCTTTTCCTTTGACAAGTGTCCTCTGAAGCTGTCCCATCTGGTTTTCCAGCTGTTTAATTTCACTGTCGACAGAGGTAGTTCTCTTTCTTATTTCGTCAGCAAGCTCTTCAGAAAGACAATTGTCTTGACTTTCTTCCATGTTGGAACAGTCTTTCACAACATAACCATGAATAGATTCTAAATGACTCCCCAATTTACGTCCTCTTTCCGTCATGTCTGCTGTTAATTTCCTTACAACACTCAATTTTATTTCTTTGGATTCATGTTCATCTTGTTTTAAGCGGTCAAGAATATCCTTTATTTCTAAAGGCGACAGAATATCATCTCTGTTTGCGCCTTCGCTGTTGATTTTTACGGTTCGATGCTTAATCAACGAAGTGTTTTTACTTGAAATACTGTGGAGTAGAAAAGATACATGTTATATAGTGAATAGAAGATGGGCTCAGTCGGTGACTAAGGTGTTAAAGATTAATATAATTTTTTATTTTATTTCAATAATTTTCAATAAAAACAACTTTTTTGAGTTTAAAACAAGACATGTTTCAACTTTCATAAAGCCATCTTCAGTTGTTTGTTTATTTTATTTTAGAAATAACTAACACCAGTTGACCGTAGTAAGTATTGTGTCTTTAGTTATATTATTAAGATCTTGAAAGACTGAATGACATCCAGTCAGTAACAAAAGGAGACAACAATAAAGCTCTCCACTCACGAATGGCTTCTTATTTACATTGTGAAGTTAAAACACCCAAGCTAATAAGTAAATTTACGAATTTCTAAGCTAGAAGATACAGACAAAAACAAAACTTTTATTTGAGTACCGTGATATTACAAGACTAACAATAAAAATAAACCGCCTGAATGACGTTCTATCATCTACACACCGCCACACACATATAACAGTAATTACTATATAAAAGTCCTGACTGTTTTGACTGCCTTGGATGCAACCGGCTGACAGAAAATTGTTCACGACCTAGTTTTTGGTAATCATACGTGTTAGCATGAAAAAGGCTGAATCACTGTCTTTATGAACAGGTGTTCAGAACTGATATACACGTACTTACAGAGCTGAAGGTTATTTTAAACATTTCTTCCTTGACATTACAAGAAACTAATATGTCAGTTGAGTAACTAAATAGTTTGCTAAGTTCGCCACTCGGTCTTTTATTAATCTGATTGTAATAACATCGATGACAAATTTCAAATGGACATCTCAAAACGGACTAAAGCGGGTTACAGCAATAAAATTGTGATAATAATCAGGAAATGGTTGGATGATTTTAAGTTTATTTAATAATCCCAATGCATTATATATTGGTGTGTCACACGATAGTTCATTTTCTGCTCTTGTTCGAAAAAAAACCGTACGATTTCCACGAAACTTCAGATTTTGGATAAATAGATTGTTATAATGTTGTCTGCTAAGTTTAAAAAATTCCCCTTGAAATTTGCACTTAAACAATTTTCTTTAAATTTAGCAGATAACACGACAGGAACAAATGTAAGGAACCAATTGCAAATAAATGTATTAATGATCATGTTGCAGGTTTTAGTCAGTATGTGAATAGCCTTTCTGATACAGACTACACATATTATGTAGTGTTATGGTTTGATGATCTTATTCTTTTAACCGCTTTTTGTTTATCAATTTGTCAAAATTTCTCTATCCACTATTCAGATCCAAGCGGTGTGCGCACTACGATCGCAAAGTATTGTGGTAGTCGATTTTGAAGATTTCGTGACCATCATGGCGGACGAGCCTGAAAGTATGGTCAATTTTGACGATAAGTGCTGCATGGGAAATATTTTTAGTTTTTGACATTTATGAATTCCTTGTTGTTTCCTTCGTTGCATAATTTTAAATTTTAATCGATACCTATAGCAATTATGTTAAATTGTAGTACTCATCGAGGACTGGTAGTTTTGCGGACTTTGTGATGTAATATGACGAGGGTCTTTTGCATTTATTTTCTTCTAGTGAGCATTAAAATTCTTATAAATGCAGCAAATAGCATGGGCGGATTTAGGGGTGGGCCGAAGGGACCGGATGACGATCAAACAGATCGCTCGTTGTTAACAAACTCGTATACAGAAAGGCTAACTTTCGCCGTTATCTCTGATAATTAAATCACTGTAATGATTTAAATCACGAGTCCATGACACAGAGTACAACTAGCTATAAATACTGCTAAGGGACCATTTATTTATTATGGGGTGGGGGGGGGGGGGGCTGG
>JANTNT010210496.1:0-15831 GCA_024752375.1 Entacmaea quadricolor
TAAGATATATATAAGTCTAGTGTATAATAACCATATATATATCTTTTGTAGTCCTTTATATATATGGTTATTATACTGTTTCTAAGACTTATATATATTTCCTAGTCATAGATAATAATAACCATATATATTGACTACAGTGGATATATATATGGTTATTATTATACATATCTTACTAAGACTTATATATTTCCTAGTCACTATAGATAATAACCATATATCCACCCTCCTTTCATACCCTTCCCCGTCCGAGCTTCGGCCCACCGGGCTCACTCCGTGACTCGGACGAGGGGAAGGGAATGGAGGGTGGATGTGAGGAGAGGAGTGTAACGAGACGCCGAGCAGACGAACCGACAACGGAGGGACCAGACTGTTACCAAAGGCTTGAGTTCTTCATCCAAGTTCTCAGGGTCTTGTGTCCCAACCTTACAGACGCTTCCCTGGTTGTCTCCCGTGTTCCTCGTCTCGTCTCGGTCATCTCTCTCTTCGTTCGTGCTTCCCTCGCCTCGCCTTCGGTTACGCTCCTTTCCTCTCCTTACCATCCGGCCCGAAGGGACCGAGCCGGAGGCGAGGAGGATGGTAAGGAGCGTAGAGCGAAGCGTACCGAGGAAGGGAGGGACCGATAAACCGAGTCAACGGAAGTGTAACGAGCGGGGACGAGGTTAGGAGGAACCGACATGACGAGGTGAGAACGGCAAGAGACACGGTTAACGCCGAGACCGGACAGAACGTGAGAAGGGAAGGAGGCGACTAGAGAGACGACCAACCAGAACATGAAAACTATTAATTTATAAGACCTCATATCCTAGGAGTTAAGATAATATCATATAAGAATTATTATTGGAGGAATTATAAATGAAATTGAAAGAGTCTTACAGCTACAACAGGCCTATCATCGTCAATCTTTCAACTTCTTAATTCTTCTCCAATCCTTACCAGAGACCACCGGTAACAGCCATTTATCTTTTAATGATTTTATATTTGGAGGATTTTACAGATAACCGTCTATTACAAAGAATTATTGACCATTAACTGCCAAGGAACAAATCATCCAAGAAGCATTCTATCTTTCATGGACATTTCTATCCCTGCGGTTTGTCTCTCACGGTGCCGTCACACTCTCTCCATTCCATTCCGCCGAGTGCAACGACCCCGTCCGAGACGCCCGCAGGGCCCGGCTCACGCCGGTCGGACGGGTAGAGGAACGGAGGCGGAATGGGGAGAGACAACGGAGGGAAGCAGGTAAGTGGAAAGAATCCTCGGAAGTAGCTGCCAGTCGGATCCCATCATTTCTAAGGTCTCATGTTCCTCATAACCTTCCTCATATCCTCCTTACCTCACCTCCTTCACTCACCGCTTCTTCTCCATCTCTCTTCCTCTCGTCTCCCGTCGGGATCCCGCGTAGCGGGAGGCCTTCGGCCGTGTCCCGACGGTATGAGACGAGAGGGATGGAGAAGGGAAGTGAGATGACCGGTGGAGACATGGAAACAGAGGTTGGGCCCGTTCCGTTCCTTCGTCACTCCCGCTTCCCTTCACATCTCTCTTCATGAACGGGCCCTCTGTTTCCATGTCTCTCGTACCGCCCGCCCACCCGACCCGCGGGGCCTTCGCCGGTTCGCCACTCACCGTCGGAACCGGCCCCACTCGTCACTCTGTTCGTCCCCTCGTTACCTCGGCTCCTCACTTCGTTCCTCGTCCCGACGGTATGGAGGGTAGAGAATGAGTGAGGTTATGAGGGATCCGCCGGAAGGAGGAACGATAGACGGCGGGAACCGATGAACCGAATGAATGACCGACGATGGAGGAGACGAATGGGGGATGAACGACATGGCCCGAGTAAGAGACACGTGAGACGGGCCCATCACGCTACGCTCATGTCGTTCCATCCCTCCCATACGCGCCTCTTTCCTCGTCACTTCGTTCCGCCTGGTCGTCATTTCCTCGCTCCCTACGGTTCCCTCGTCATTTACTCCCAGTCGTCACTTCGTTCCTCCGCCTGCGGCGCGTATGGATGGAGTAAGTGAACCGTGTGAATGAACGACAGACAGACGCAGGGAGGAAGTGACGAGTGACAGGAATGCGAAGTGACAAGGATAATAAATTTAAGGTGTTACACGGTTGTAACTGGAGAACCTGATGTAGTGACAAGTGAAGTGAGTGAGATGTGGACCGACAAGCCGTAAGGTGCGAAGGGACACGAATCACGAGCAGAACACACGACGTAAGGAGGTGAGATGTGAGTGAGTGAGCCGCTCGTCTCTCCACCTGTTACCCTTGGCTCGTCGTATCCCACCTCACCATATCACCTTCTCTCCTCTCCCTTCGCTCGGTTCTATGGAGAGGTGTGAACGTAGAGAGCGCCGAGCCAAGGACCGAGAGAAGCGAGCGGAGATAGCCGGCTGTAAGGAGGTGATAGCAAAGAACCGGAAAAGCCGGCGATATGATGTGACTGAAGGTGGTAAGATCGGCAGTTCCTTCCACATCACTCTTTACCCCATCGCCTCCGGCAGGGACCGTGAAGCGGAACCGAAGGTGTAGCGGAACGGGACCGAGAGGAAGGCGATGGGGGGTAACTGAGGGAAATAACCACCTAACCTCCTCACCTCTCCACTCACCTCCGGCCGTAGGCCTCCGGCTCGCTACGCGGTGAGGATGTGAGGAAGTGACGTAAGAAGAGACCGAACAGACGAACCGTGAAGCGGCCGGTCATCAGTGTACCGGCTCGTGTCTTGTCGTCTACTTCCCTCCACTCCTTCCTTCCGTCCCTTCCACTCACCTACGGTTCGTTCCGGAACGGAGTGACGGAAGGAGGAAGGGAACGTAGTGAGTGGACGACTGACGACACGACGGAAGGAACGAGCCGTAGGTGGGGAAGGAGCGAGGTGCGAGGGCGACATGGTGACGTGAGAGACAGACGGAAAGAGAGTGACATGTCGCCCACCTCGCTCCTTCCCCCGCTCGTCTCGTGTCGTCTGTTCCTCGGTTCGTTCCCTCACTACGCTCGGTTTCTCACCTCGTCACTTCCTCCACTTCTCCGAGCGGTACGCGTAGGGAGCGAGGGAAGAATGACCGAGACACCGGAGCGTAACGTGAGGGAGAAGTGAGAGGAAGGGGTGGAGGTGAAGGTAGGATGAAGAACCGAGCCTTAGAGACAGCCAAGGAAGTGACCACCCGGCTACATCCCCATCCCTTAGCTGCTTCCATGTCTCGCCTCTTCTCGTTACACACCCGTTCCTCTTACTCTCACCTCCTTCCAGTCGGTACGAGACGAGAAACGACGAGTGTAACGAGGGAAGTGACGAGGCGAGTAACCGACATGGAAGATATATGGTTATTATGGTAAGGATATATATTAAGTACACTATATATATCCTTACCATACCATATATACTCACCATATTAATAATAGACTATATATTCTATGCCTGTATTATGGTGTGTATATTACCAGTATATTATTATTATAGTCTTAATATGGTCTCTATATCCCTAGATTATTATTATAGTCAGTATTAACCCTATATACCTGTAAAATACCCTAGGATTAATATACTGTATATAGGCCTTATATGTCCTTCTCTGTAGTCCTTATCATAATGGTCTATATTATCCTAGATTTATTATGTTATATCACAGGCTAGATCTTTATATCCTTGTATGTCTATTATTATTATCTATGTTGTCTATTCTAAGGCTATATACTGTACCTTAATGTCCTTATCATAATGGTCTATATACAGGCCTATATATTCCTAGATATCTAATGGTCTCTGTAGTCCTGTTTATATCCCTAGATTATTATTATGTTGTCTATACTAAGGCTAGATAATATCCTAGATGTCTCTCCTTCGTGTCACTCACTCGGCTCGGTCACTCATCTCTTCGCTCCCTCACTTCGCTCGGCTTACGGGAATGAGCCACGATGGGAGGAACGACCGAGGGGCGATATGACCGGCCGAGGGAAGTGAAAGGGAGCGGTCACGACGGTCACTCATATCCTCCGTCTCTGCCGTTCCATCGTCAATCATTCCCTTTCTAACCGCTCCCTTTCCCTCGTCATCCACATGCCTTTCATCTCTCTAACTCTTGGTCCACAGCCTATGATTCACTCTTAACCTCTCTATAGCCCTTCGCCGTCGGCACGACATGTCCGAGTGAGCGAGGCGAAGCACGAGTGAATGACGGACGGGAGTGACAGACGGCGGAGGGAGGTGGCGAGGGACGAGTGACCGACACGAGGCGTAGGTGAGTGACCAGACCGCCGCCCCTCGCCTCTTCCCTTCTCCTTCGGCCGGCACGGGAAGGGAAGGGTAAAGAGGCGAGTATAGGGACATCAGATAATAAAATCCAGCCTGAGTAAATGACTGACAGAAGATGGCCTGTGGGATGGTCGTTAGTCGTCTCTCCTCACTCCCGTCACTCGGTTCTTTCCTCGTTACGTCCGTCGTTCACTCACTCCATTCCTTCACTCCGTCCGTACCGAGGGAACCGAGTGACCGGAGCCGGAGGCGAAGGACACGAGGTGACCGAGAGACAGAGGGGCGGAGTGGGTGGGGAGAAGGTCGTCGGTACGCTCGGTTCCCTTGTCACTCTCTCCCGACGACCATCACCCATCCCACCCACTCCCTCCACACGCCTCGCTCACGTCTGTCACTCCTTACGTCCTTCAGCCGCTTCGCGTGACGAGTGGAGGGAACCGAAGGGAACCGTAACGAGAAGACGCGAGGCGGGTGAATGGCGTGTGACAGACGTGGAGCGGGGCCCATCTCACTACGTTCATCCCGCTCCCCTCACGTCTCTCTCCCTACGGCGTGAACGGAACGGGGAACATAGTGAGCCGGTCCCGAACGACGGAGGTAACGAGCGGTGAGTGGCCGGGAACGGGACGGCATGCGATTCATCTCTCAAGTCGCTTCCTGTCTCAGTCGTTCATCCTGAGACCCTTGGAATCGCATGCCAGTTACTCCCGTTCCCTCCCTCGCCGCTCACTCACTCGGCTTCTCGGTTCTCTACGTTCACCTCGTCACCTCGTTCGCTACGCGTCTCGTACGGAATGGAATGGAGGAAGAGAGCGTAGCATGAGAGGTGAAAGAGGTGAGTAAGAAGAGGACCGAAAGGAAGCCACAACAAAGGACTGACAGAAGCCGGTATGAACAGAGGCCGGATATAGACTGATAATGGTTGATCTGGGGCTGAGTCTTAATGTCTTGAGTTACCTTCCGGCTTAGAGACCAGTCCAACCGCTGCATCTCGTGAGTTATCCGGCTCCCTGCGTTCACCGTTCATCTCACTCGCTTCCGCTACGCGAGGTATGGAGGAGTGAAGTGAGGGCACCGAAGGGAATGACGAGAGACAGAGCGGTGGAAGCGGTCTCAACGGTAGGATTCTGTCAGTCTGAGCCGTGTAACTGCCGGGGTTCCGTCTGTCGTCTGTTCCTCGTGTCCTTCGTCCACTCATCACATCCTCCGAGCGAAGCGACTGGAAGGAGCTGAGACGAGGAAGGATGTGAGTGAGACGAGAGGACACGACGGTAGAACTCTGGGACTTGAGACCTTATCCTCCTTACCATCCTCGCCCCGCGCAGCGGGAGTGAACGGAGTGAACGGGACCGACGAAGGAAGGGACCGATGAACGGAGTGAATGACCCGCTCCGCGGAGGGCGAGGATGGGGAGAGTGAGGTAGGTTAGGAGGTTTCCGGCTGTTGTCTCGTTCATATCCCGTTCATCCCGTCTCTTTCCATTTCGTTTCTCTCGCCTTTGGCTCGTTCCACTTCACTTGAGACGGATGAACGTGATATGGAGATATATAGTGGTGTATATATGGTTATATCTCTTATCCCTTAATATATGTATAAGGGATATAACCATAATAGTTACTAGATATATAATAATAGTCAATATATAGTCTTAATAATAACCATATATACGAGAGATATACTGTTAATATATCTCTCTCCAGTATATATGGTTATTACTGTTCCTAGATAATATATTCTGGTAACTATGTAGATAATAACCATATAATAACCTACACTTACTTATGGTTATTATATGGTTATTATAGTGACTAAGATATATATAAGTCTAGTGTATAATAACCATATATATATCTTTTGTAGTCCTTTATATATATGGTTATTATACTGTTTCTAAGACTTATATATATTTCCTAGTCATAGATAATAATAACCATATATATTGACTACAGTGGATATATATATGGTTATTATTATACATATCTTACTAAGACTTATATATTTCCTAGTCACTATAGATAATAACCATATATCCTACTCTCTATTTTATATTATAAGGATATATGGTTATTATTACACCTTACTAGGATATATATTATTATCTAGTATTTATGTATATATGGTTATATCTCTATATCTCTATTACATATATCCTAGAGATATAACCATATATACACCTTACTAAGACTATAATATTATTCTAGTAACATATTTCTAGTGTATAATAACCATATATATCTTATCTTTAAACATGGATATATATGGTTATTATCCTTATTATCTTTTTACATTTATGAAGCTTTATTATTTATGATATTTATTTATTTTGGATTTATTTTGAAGTTTCTTTTGATCCAAGATATTATTTTTCATGGTCATTCCGTTTCCTCTTCTTATTGGCCCATCACGTCGTAGACCCGGTTCGGCCGGCGAAGCCGCGAGTGACGTAAGGAGACGAGACGAACCGGGACGAGACGTGATGGGGTGAAGAGAGCGAACAAAGAGCCGAAGAAACGTGTGAGCGAACGGAACATGACAAGATGGGACGGAAGACCTGAGAAACCGACCGTTTACTCGTCACATTCTCCATCCTACATCCGCCTCGTGAGTGAGCCACCGGCGAAGGAACGGAAGGCGGAACGGATGGAGAATGAGTGTGACGAGCGGTTACTTCCGGGCTCTTCTGTCACTCCTTACGTCACCCACTCCCTTCACTTACCCTTCGGGAGTGAATGACGGGTGAAGGAGTGACGAAAGGAGCGACAGAGCCCGGCATGAGCGAGTGAACGGGGAGAAAACTGGTGCTCAGGGTCTTATTGTCAGGCCGTTGGCTTCCTCGTAATCAAGGATGACTCAATTTCTGAGAGACGAGGGTAGTGACAGTGAGGAAGTCCTTACACCGCTCATGCTGGACGGAACTTACCTGTCAAGGAATTTTGCTACCTTAGGACCTTTCCTAACCTTACAGCCGCCGTGTCTGGTCGCCTCTTGTCATTCCCACGGCTCTCCATCACTCTCCACTCTCCTCTGAACGAGGCGCCGAAGGCGGCGAGTGGGAGAGGATGTAGGACGAAGAGCCGAAGGCACGGAGGACGGAAGACTCGACCAGACGACGGAAGGTGTGAGGGAGGGATGAACGACCGCCGCTCGGCCTGTCACTTACTCGCCTCTGTTCCTCTGTCCTTCGGCTCGTCGTTCCACTCCTCATGTCGGTCGTTCCTCCCCACTTCCGTTCCGGAAGTGAACCGTAAGGTGAATGAAAGGAACGGGATATGACAGCTATTTACTTTCATAATCTCATATCTCTTTCCTTTTCTCTTTCCAAAGTAAATAGCTGTCATATCCCTCACTCGTCTCTTCCCACTCCGCTCCTCTCTCACGTCAGTCACTCCGCTACGCTACGCTCCTTCCGCTCGTGCCTCACGGAGTGAACGAATGAGGGACCGAAGAACCGAGTGAGTGAAAGACGTGAGAGAGAGCGGAAGGAAGGGCCGAGCATAACCGGTGAACGAAGACCCGAAGGAGACAAGTGAACCGGGAAAAGATCGGCCCTTCCCTCAGTTCCTTCGCCGTTCGTATCACCTTCCCCTCCGTCCACCCGGCCTCCGGCCGGTCCCGACGGGACGTAGGTGGACGGGGGAAGGTGAAAGAACGGCTCACGGAACGGATGAAAGAAGTGATGTGAGACGAGAGAGAGAGAGACACGCCACTCGTCACTCTTCCTCACGGTCTCGCTTCGTGTGGCGGGTCTCTCTCTTCACCACATCACCCATCTCTTACCTCGTTCATCGCTCCGTTTCACTGCTCTCTTCACTCGTTCATGATGGGTGATGTTAACGTAGCGTGATGGAGAAGAAGCGTAAGTGAGCGTCCTTCACTCATAACCTCCTTTCGTCGGATCTTCCTTACGGTCGTCGCTTCCGCTTCTTCTCACTCCGTTCATCGCCTCGCCACTCGCCTCTTCACCCCTCATCCCGACCCACTCGCCTCGGGCTCGGTTCGCTACGCTTCCCTTGCCACTCGGCTTCGCCCCCACCTCTATCTCTTCCCTCGCGGCTCTTCGGCCGAAGGAAGTGGCCGGAACCGAGCCGGTCGTGAGTCGTCTCTTCATTCCTCCTCACTCCCCATTCCTCTCGTCCCAGCCTCGTCCCTCGGCTGTGCCGAACGGAATGAACGTAGGGAAAGAAGTGAGCGAAGCCGTGGGGCGAGGATGGACGACGGAACGGTCAACCGACTCGTCACTCTGTCGTCTCGTCGGTTTCCTCCTCGTTCCTTACGCCCATCCCCGCCGGAGGCCCCCTCGGCTCGGCTTACGCCTCACTACCGAGGGGGGTTCGGTCCTCTCTTCGTTCGTCCCTCACGCCTCCGGCGGGTATGCTAATAAGAAGAGAATATATATGGTTTATACAGTATATATCCTAGATTCACCACCCTTCCCCTACCCTACCCCTTCACCCCGTCCGATCTTCGGCCCGGAGGGCCCGCCTCTCGGCGGATCGGACGTAGGGTGAAGGGTGAGGGTAGGGATGGAAAGGGTGGTGTACGAAGAGAAGAGTGATGGGGCGGGAGGTAGGTGGTCAGGGGTCCGGGGGTTGAGAATGGAAGAGGAAATCATTGGTAACCGCTGGAAAGAACTGGACTATGATGGTTATTATCTAGTCTCATTCCCTTCACATCACCTCTTCCCATTCCGTTCCCTTCCGGAGGAACCGGCCGTTGGCCGACGGAATGGGAGAAGAGGTGATATGTGAAGGGTGAGTGAATGACGAGGGGAACAGAATGAGACCCGAGACATGAACGGTGAGAGGAGGATAAGGAGAAGTGAGCGACGAGAGAGATGAACGGCGAACCACACGGCTCACTTCCGTCTCCCTTCCTTCGTCTTCCGTTCACCGTGCTTCGCCGTTCATCGTTCGCTCGGTCTTCCTTCGTCTAACTCTCGCTTCACCGTCTCTCTCGTCGGGCCGCGGGAAGGAACGGGACCTCCTCATGTCGTCTCTTCCGGCTCGCTACGGTCGCCGGGAACCGAGCCGACGGACGTGAGTGACAGGGACAGAGACCGGCCCGCTTCCTCCGCCCTTCGTTCCTTCGGGCGTCTCGTACGGAGTGAGGGGGGTAGGGAGAAGAGTGATGATCCGAGCCACATGTCGGTCCTTTCGTCTCTCATTTCCTCGGATCCTAGGTTTCTAAGGGTTCCCGCTCGTCATCTCACCTCATAACCCGCCTCTTACTCGTTCCCTTCGGTCTCTCCTTCGGAGGCGGTAGGGTTATGAGGTGATATGTGGAGGAGATATGATGTCACTTCCCGGGCTGTGGGTCGACCGTTCTCACCTCGCTTCCTCTGTCTCTCGGTTCGTCCTGTCTCCCCGTCAGTCACTCGCCACTCGTTCCTTCCCACCCACTCCTTACCACCTCCTTTCGTCCCGTCACTCCCTTCGGTCACTCCGTTCCGACGGAGGAGGTAAGGAGTGGAAGAAGGGACAAGAAGGGACGGGATGGGGGTGTGGTGTGAGGAAGTGAGGCGAGACAACAGACACGCCACTCATTCGTCACCTCATGTCGCTCTGTGTCTTGCCGTTTACTCGCCTCACCACCACTCTCGTCATGTCCCCTCTCCATCTCTTCGTCTTTCACCGCTCCTTACACTCGCGGCTCAGACGAGATGGAGAGGTAGATGAGACACGACGAGAGTGTGACGAGGTGAGTGGTGGGCCCCTTCCGTCTTACTTCGGCCGCCGGGAACCGGGGCCCCGCGCCGCTACGTCCAGTTCCACTCGCCTTTCCTTCTCTTCGTTCATCCCTTGGCTCGTTCCACTGGCCTGCGGCGCGTATGGGAATAAGAGACACATGTAAAAAGACGAGTTTCTCCTGTAAAATCTTCCAAGCCTCAAGAATTAACCCTT
The DNA here is from genome assembly GCA_024752375.1 of Entacmaea quadricolor. Lineage (NCBI taxonomy): Eukaryota > Metazoa > Cnidaria > Anthozoa > Actiniaria > Actiniidae > Entacmaea > Entacmaea quadricolor. The sequence goes on from JANTNT010210496.1 coordinate 10,160, forward strand.
AGAAAATAGAAATTCTTTATCATATTCTCACATCTTGGAAGGGTTATGTCTGGACCGGTTTGTAAGCCTCATGAAAGGACTGGATTTATGACAGAAGCCTTACGGTGATCTCCATTCTTCTCCTTACTCCCAGTTCACTCGCTCGTTACACTCGCTTCGCTCACTTCACGTAATGAGAGAGAATAATAAATGGAGAAGATAATAAAGAAAATCATATATTTGTAAAGTAAATTTAGTAAAGAAAATAATCCTAAAAGATACAAATATTATAGCATAAGAAATACCAATAAATAACCCATAATAATAATAATAAGATAAAAATAATTGAGATTAATAAAGACCATTAAAAAGAAGATAATAAATCTCAATTATTATAAAAATAAGAAGAGAAAACATTATTAAAGAAGACAATATCATAAAGACAATATTAATAGAAACAAGAATGCAGATAAGATCATAAAATAAATCATAATAAAAGCATCCAAAATAAGAGATATGAAAACAGCTTATTAGATTGATAATAATAAAGAAAATCCTAAATTATTATGAAGTGATGAGGAAAGAACATTCATATCCTTCTTATTTCTTTCACATATCACTTCATAATCCAATATCAATAAATCTTTAAATGGCTTTTCATGAAGTTCCAATATTAATATCTTTTGAGCTGTTTTCAAGTTACAAAATACCAATAAATTAATTCCAAAAATAAGAAGTATTCTAATGTAGAAAGTGAATGTAAGAAGAGTGAACCGACAGGATAAAACCGAGATTAAGATTGCAAATGAAAGACTTCTTATTATTTGAGAGATATGTAAATATAATAATTTCTAAAGATAGCTCAGATAATAATAATAAAGATATGTTCATATTAATAAAGATTAATAAAAGAATTATCAGAATATGAGTGATTAACCGGCGATATGATGTGGTTCTCTTCTTATAATCATTCGCCGTCGGCACGACCGGTCCGAGAGAGGAACGTGAGAGACGAAAGACGGACCGTACCGACGGCGTAGCGATACGGCATGCGAAGGAACGGCGGAAGGCGGGAAGAATGACCGTACGGAGCCGTTACGCATGCCGTTCACTCTCTTTCCTCCTCACTTTCGGTCCTCCGGCTCTATCGCTCTTGGCTCATCGCCTTCGGCCCTCTCCACTCCGTTCCGACGTGAGGAGGACGTGAGTGAAGGATGAGCGAACGGCCGACACACGGAGAGGACGGAGGGACAGGAGGGAGAGGAAGTGGAGGGAGCCGCTCACGTCTCTTCTCGCTCGGTCGGTTCTTCGCCCCTTCCCTTGTCGCTCCTGCCTGCGGCGCGACGGTAAGGAGGTAATGAGTGATCCGAAGGAAGCATGAGTGAGTGACACGAAGAACCGACGAACCGTCCCGTCCATTTCGCCTCCTTACCGCTTCCCGTTCGTCTCTCCCTACGCTCTTTCCTCGTCATGTCACTCCACATTCTGTTCCGTTCCATTCCGTCGGGACGAGCGTAGCGAGGGAGGGAGTGAGGTAACGAGTGACCGAGTGAGCGGAGAGAGGAAGCGACATGGTGAGAGAGACGAACGGTGGACGGGAGTAACAGACGGAGATTGAATGACGTGAAGCGAAGCGGCATGAACAGAGCGTAGCGAGGATGCTCGTCATTCAATCTCCACATCATGGACGCGTCTTGTCTCTTCTCATTACGTCCGCCACGCGGGGCGGGGTGTAGGTGGAGGGGAGCGGACGTAATGAGCCAAGACGCTATCAACATTTATTTAATCCACCCGTTCCGTCGGTTCACGCCCGGCTCATGCTCGTGGCCTCACACTTCCCCTACCCTTCACCTCCGGAACGGAGCCGGCGGAGTGGAAGGAGGTGGGTAGGGACACGACATGAGACAACCGACGGACCGTGTGAGTCACCCGTCTGTCGCTCTTTCCGCTCATCCCACTCGTCTTTCATCCCGTCGGTCACTCACTCGCTACGATCGTTCTTTCCCTCCGTTCCTTAGCCGAGTGGATATGAGGCGTGTGAGGAAGGGAAAGAGCGACATGTGAGTGACCGACAAGATGACGAAAGACGGGTGAGACAAGAGACCGGCCTGTTCCTGAGACGGATGAGCGGTTAGACCAAGATATGAGAAAGGATGACGAAGAACCGAGAGCAGCGAGGGAATGGGAGTGGAGGTGGATGACGTAAGGAAGGAGCCGACACGAGGATTCCGACGGTTGGTCCCGTTCCTTCGCCTCACGGCTTGTCACGGTCCCTTCCCGTCAATCATCCTCGTGCGGGAGGATGGGTGACGAGTGACAGAGGAGCGAGGAAGCCAGACGACAGGGCGAAGGACTATAGAGAGGAGCGTAAATAACCGGAAATTAATAATGGGAACTCAGAGAATTAATAGTTGATCCGGCAAAAATGACCATTAAATACCAATAAGAATAACCTTTTATTTATGATCTTAATTCTGTTTCTATTAAATCTCTATCTTTACAGGAATAATATTATCTTTATATATTTGAAAGGCATGAGAAATGAGACAAGATAGAGATTTAATAAATGAAGTGAGATAATATAATATTTTTCATTATAAATATTGTTTTTACAGTTCTTTCATCTTATAAAATATTATATTATATTATATTATTATGATTTTATATTAGAGAATTAAATTCAGTCTATTTGTGGGTGAGATTACATCATAAATTCTCCATTCAAATAGCTGTCTTAATTGGTATTATTCTGATGGTACGTTATCTTCAGGAAATCCAGTCTCATCTAGTGACATCTCATTACTTTCATGTCTTACATCATATATCTCTCTTTATTTATTGGTGTTTCTCTAATAATAATATTCTTTTTCTGGAATCTTTCTTCCTTGCAGGTTTCTACATTATTATTCTTATGGTTTTTTAATATTCTTTTTTATTTTCTATTTACAAATATTATTTACGGGTTATTTCTTCATTTATGATATTATTATCTTTATCTTATTTTTGTCTTAATTGTCTCTCATATTTATTTATTCTTTATTTTCTCTTATTATTTTCTTCTTCTTTTTGGTAATAATCTCATCTAATAAAAGATTCTGATAAGTCTTCTAATTTCTTATGCTTTTTAATCTTATTTTTATTATTTTCTTTAATTTTTTCTATATTCAAAAACCCCATCTCACCTCACTTCGTGAGATGGGGAGGGCGAATGGTATGGGGGCGATATGGATGGAATGGTAACAGCCGAGATATGATGGTCATTTACCCGGTTCTCCAATCATCAGAGGTAACAGAAGTGGAGTGAGTAATGAGGAGTGAACCGAGTGAACGACGATACGAACGGAACTCTCAAGCGAAGCAGGTGGGTGGGACAGAACACGGTGGAGCGGGGAACCTAGCGAGATGACATGTTGACGAAGAATCCTGCCATTTGAGTTCTCTCTTCGTATCGGTTCCTTCCGTGCTCCCGTCGTTCACCTTCTTCCTCACCTCGTCACCTCGGTTCGTCACGCGGTTCACTCCGCTCACACGACGTAAGGAGAAGTGGAGGAGTGGAGAAAGCATGACACAGGACCGAGGTGATGGAGGAAGAAGGTGAGCGAAGGACATGAGAGGTCTAAGGTGGACCATGTCAGTCGGATCATCGGTTTCCCGCTTCCTTTCCTTCCTCACGGTCCTCGTGTCGTGTCTTCCTCTCTCCGTTCGTCATCCACACCACTCATCACGTGAGGAACGAGGAAGCGGACGTAAGGAAGCGACCGAGAGACGAGACGTGGAGTGGTGTGGGTGGGGGCGGAGCGGCTCACGTCTCTCTCCCTTCGGTCCTTCGTTCGTCTCGCGTAGCGCTCCACGTGCCGCTCCGCTCATCACGTCCCTACCTCCTCCCTCTTCCTCGTCCCTCGGACCGGCTCCGCCGAAGGAGGTGAGAAGGAGAGGATACCGAAAAGAAGAGAAAGGGAAAGAGTGACGAGCCGGCTGACAAGGATGCTAACTACCGGAGGCCTCATGTTGGGTGGTCTGTTTCCTTGTCGTTACCCATTCCATTCACGATCGGAGCCGCAGGCGGAGTGAGGTGAATGGAATGGGGATAGACTGACATTTAATCACCATTAGTCTCACTTCCCCATGCCTTTTCCTCACCTTTCGCCGCTACGTTTCTCGTTCCGTTCCTTACGTTCCGTCACTCGACCGTAGCGTAGCGAAAGGAGAGTGAAAGGAACGGAAGGAAGGGACGGGAATAAGAAGCGGCCAGAGGGACCGACCACATGAGTGACGGTTATTCGCCTGTTTCGCCTCGCCTCACAGCTCGCTTCACAGTCTCATTTCCCGTCTATCATGTTCTCGGTTCTATGTTGTCTCACGGTAAGATTGAAAGACATACGAAGAAGCGACAGCATGGAGCGGCCCGTCTTTCAATCTTTCCGTCGTGTCGTCGGTTCATATCCTCCGTTCATCGTCTGTCCGGTTCGTCACCTCACCTTACATCCGCTGCCCGGAGGGAACCGACCGAGGGACGAGGGAGGTGACCGGAGGGAGAAGAGAGTGAGCGGAGCGATGAGCGGTGGGTATGAACGGCGGGAGAGAGACACGAGCAGGAGAAGAGTGGAGGCGGAGACAACTGGTGACTCACTGTCTCAACTCTTCGTCTGAACGGTGTCTCTCTTCGGTCCTTTCCAGTGTGTTCCTCGTCTTGTCACTGTCCGGTCTCACTCCTTATCACCTCCCCTCGTGTCACTCACTCACCACTCGTGTCACTCGGAAGGAACGGGAGGTGAACGTAGTGAGACGAACCGTGACGACGAGGGACGAGAGTGGTGAGGGAGTGGGGGCGGGTTGGGGGCCGAGTCACAGAGTGGCGAAGTGACGAGGGTGGTGACGAACGGAGTGAGAAAGGGACGGCGTGACAGAGGGACGACAGAACGCCGGACCTGACAAACGACGAGAGGAACCCGGCACCTACAGGATTCTTCATTCTAATTCTCTTTACGTTCCTTTCCCACATCACCACAAATAAAAAGGAAAGAGAATTAATGTGGAAAGGAACGGAAAGTGAATGAAGAATCCTAAAAAGAGCGGATTTATTATAAAATAGAAATTCATTCAAAATTATTATTAATTACAGGAATTCCAATAAATATTAATGAAAATCCGCTCTTTTTCCCCTCGTCTCTGTCTCTCTCACGCTCTTCACTCACTCATCTCGTCATGTTCCATTCCGTTCTGAGTGAGGAACGAGCGTAGCGAGAGACGACACGAGGTAGGAATGGAGAGTGACGAGATGGGTGGTGGAGTGAAGAAAGGCGGCGTCTTCCGGTCATGTCGTTCCTCTTCCCTTCACACGCCGTCTTTCTCCACCCCACCCATCACCACCATTCGCCTGTCGCTTACGCCCTTCGTTCACTCGTCCCCTCACTCCTTCGTCCCTCGGTTCCTCGTTCCTCGGGGCGCTGCGCTAGGCGAATGGATTGAGAGAGATGTGACAAGTGGAATCCCGAGATTCATTTCCCGTTCTCTTCGCTCACTCTTCTTATTCCCCTCACTTCCACTCGTTCCGCTTGTCGTTTCCTCCGCGCTTCACTCGTTCCAGTCGTAAGGGGAATAAGAAGAGAGAATCATGGATATATATGGTATGGTATGGTGTATTAAGGGATATATATACACCATACCATAATAACCATATATACATAAGACTA
>JANTNT010210607.1:0-15828 GCA_024752375.1 Entacmaea quadricolor
TATGTGAAATGCGCTATATAAGAACACACTATTATTTTTATTTATTTATTTATTTATTTATTTATTTATTTATTTATTTATGTTAATTAATATTTAAATTTTAATATTTAAATGTTAATTATTCAACTTCACTTTACTTGAGAATATGACATCAGACGATGTCGAAACGTAATTTCATAGCGTCCGTATTTCTAATAAATCATCATCATCATCACATTGAATAAGGGATTTTACAGGACGATAATATTTTGTGCTCGTGAAGTAAGCCGAATTCAAATTTTCTTTGTCAAGTTGAATTTTTCTAAGTTCACAGCCATGTGACTACGATAGCCTGGCTGTGCCTTAGCATCGTCTCGCAGTGCCACTACATTGAATAAGACAATCTAAAACAGGGAGTATGCTCGTCCAATTCACTACTCTTATAAACTCCAGTACATGCGAGCTTAGCCTCATTTGAGTAACAAAACAAGACAGTCCTGTGTGCCCGATTAGTGGAGAACTTGTACTCTGCTATAAGTTTTGACATTATTATTATCATGGGTTTGAGGAGTTTTATAAAGAGTAGTGAATATCAGTGGTTATATATTCGTCTATTGATATAAGCTGTTTACATGGGGCTACGTGAAACTGAAACTAGAGTTTGCGCTGTTGTACGGAAAGCCGTTACTGCCAAAAGCCATTGAGTTTTGAAAAGTTGTTGAATTACCACACTATATGTCGAGATGTTCAAAGACATGTGTTTTAAAAAATATCTGTTGAGTTCCATACTATTGGTGTTGAGATCTCGACGAGTTTCCTAAATTCTTGACGAAAACTCGACGAGTTTCCTAAATTCTAGATCTCGACGAGTTTCCTAAATTCTCGACGAGAACTCGATGACTTTCATAAGTTCTCGACGAGAACTCGACGAGTTTCCTAAATTCTCGACGAGTTTCTCAACCTCGTCCCCATGGCCTTCTTGGCCTCTAAAATGGCGGTCGTCGGGGTGAAGACCCTACTGTTGGCTGGATCACCTGGTCAAAATCTCCAAAATTCTTGGAGATTTTTATCACGTGATAACCTCGTCCCCAGAGTCTTCTTGGTCTCAATGTCCATTTTGTTAGCCCTGGGGACGAGTTATGAAAACAAAATGGCCGCCCGCTTTAATTGTTTACCGATTTCTGATGAGCTTTTAAAAGAAATAAGGTATAAAGTATTTCTCAAAAGATTGTTAATTAAGATTTCCGATGTATTCACTTGAAAAACTAAAACAAAAAAACAAAAAAAAAAACAAAAACAAAAACAAAAAAAACACTTGTGGTGAAATAAGAAATCTTATACATTCAATTTGTTGGCGGGTGTTCTTCCTTGGATCAAAAGTACAAGTTAGCTAAAATTGAGTTGTAAGGCAAACAGCCCCATCAATCTCTCCCCTTCCTCAGCCGTTCAGGGATATAACATGTTGGGGAACTTGGGTTACCTTTAATCGTGCACTTGTTTTACGATAAATTTGAATTTTAGCTTCAGGACTATGTGAATCTTTATGGATATTTTGTTTTGGACAAATGAAATTAAGTTTAATATGCTTGTTTAATAATTCATCCTGGCAGGTATATTTTACATTAATTTCACAACCTCTTCGCGCCAGTGAAGCGTAAATTACCTAACGAATAGGCATAAATTAGTGAGTAGGCCAATACAAAAGCTTGTTAGAATAACTTGGACATCATTCTGACTGACAAATCACAATTTGTGACAGTTTAGCCAAAAGTAGGGTCTTCTCCCCGACGACCGCCATTTTGGAGGCCAAGAAGACGCTGGGGACGAGGTACTCGTCGAGAATTTATGAAACTCGTCGAGTTCTCAACACCAATAGTATGGAACTCAACAGATATTTTTAAAACTCAACATGTCTTTGATTATCTCGACATATAGTGTGGTAATTCAGCAATTTTTCAAAACTCAATGGCTTTTGGCAGTAACGGCTTTCCATACTGTTGAATTGCTTCTAAACATCTCGTGGAATTCTAGAAGTCCAACATCTCCGGTCTAAGTTCTCGAAAGAATTTAACCTCGATCTTGATCAGTAATAAAAATATTCCATAAGATTTTGAGAATACACAATATCAAGGCGGAAGCCATCGTTTTCTTGTTACATTCCGATAATAACACTAAATAACACTAAGATAAGATTTCCAATCAAGAAATTCCTTTTGTTATTGCTGCATTGAAGGTGGATTTCATTGCTCAAAAATATACCCACTAAAATATTGCAAAAATAGATAATTTAAACCAGACTAAGATGATTTTGTGATCAACTACTATGCAAGGTTTACTAAACTATTTCATATCCAAAGCAATTGTTTTAAAAACTTGTTCATCCGGTTCTTTGGATTTCCTCACATCGAGGATACTTTCATTAATCAAGGACAATGCATTTTTTTCGATTAAATCACATGTTATATGTAATACTTGTGTCACACGTAGCAATTTTTCTCGTAACGTTGCAAAAAGTAGACTGCTGTTCTACTTTTTCTTGCAACTGGCATTGCAATTTTTTTCCGTTGCGAGTTGCAAAGAGGGGATGTTGCACGCGCAATTTCTTCTGCAACTTGTCTCGCATCGGCGTTGCATTGCGAGTTGCAAGAAAAATTGTCCTGTGTAACTTGGTCCTTAGATATTCCGGGAGGGGTGGGTGGGGGGACTTCGATCGGGAAAGGACCGGGATGCTTTGAAAATGACCCTTAAAAGGTACCATAGTGTTATCCTGGTGGGCGTATCAACACAAGATTCTTACCCAGGGGCGAATCCAGAATTTATTTAAGGGGGGATAACTTTCTTTCGAGACTCTATGAAAAAGGGGGGCTGACTAAATTAATTTTTGAGTTGTTTTTATGGGGTTTTCTACAAAAAAGGTGGTGACTAGTCGCCACATTTACCACCCCTGGATCCGCCCCTGTTACCCCTAAAAGGCACCGGTTATCAACAGCAAATTTAATATTTTTGCAGTTTGAATAATTTGAAGACACAATCTTTGAACACCTTCTTATTATTCTAAAAAATACAACCCTAAAAGAAACCAGCTCAGTCGCTGGTAGTCCAATAACATTTGAGACACCCTAAAAGGTACCAGACCGCTGATTCCTCCCCCTTAAAGGTAGCATCCTCGTCATGCTTTCAGTATAGGAGTCCCCCCTGAATGAGATATATACCTAAATTTTCCTTAATATCTAAATATTTGGTAACAACATAGTTAATAGAGGGAGATGGTTAGGAAACCTATTGTTATATGTCTTTGTTCACTTCTTTCAACCGTGACAGTGCACAACCTTTTGTTTTACCATTGTTTTATCATCATTGGCTACGGTTGAGCCATGAACCCAAACGTTTCTTTTGGTTGCTTGTTCGAAATTCTTCAATATATATTACAAATATTAGTATATTTCAAACAACAATCCAGTAGGGAATGTTTATTTTCAGTCGTTTAGCCCTTTCTGATGATGGTAAAACAAAAATTGTGCACCGTCATGACCAGCCCAACATCACAAGCAAACAAAGAAATAGAACAATAGGCTTCCTAACCTTCTCACTCTATTAACTATGGTAACAACTAAGATATTCTAGGGCAAACCCAGACATCTATAAAGCATTTCATTTTTCCAGAATCATTATGAACATTCGATTGTCCTTTGCATTGACACGAGTATACTTTTTCTCCTCGTGAATTAGTAGAAGATGAAAGGTTTGTTTCATCTCCCCTCAGAGTTGAACACGTGGCGCCCATCACAATCTTGTCCTGTGGATATTTACAAATTTAGAAAAAATCAAATGAAATAAATTCCTGTTTATCCATATTTCTTTTAATTTCATGAATTGCAAAGAAAATTGTCATTTAATACGTGATTCGTACGGTGTTATAAGTTCCTTAGTTTAAGCATGTCATAAAATAATAGAAACTTCACGACGCTGATCCAGGGGTGGTGAAGGGAATGGCTAGCCACCCCCCTCCTCCGCGCCATGGACCACTTTGGTGCCTCCAGGCCTTGTGAAGGCATCTGCAGTCCAGGGATGGTAATATATAGTTTAGATGGTTGGCCAACCCCACCAAAAACATCCTGGATCGCCACTGTATTCCCTTCAACAATCAGTTTATTTCAGTGTTGTACTTACGATTTTCATATCGAAGTATATCGTCCGAATAGATGTAATTGTAAATTAAATGTACTTGTGTGTGTTGTGAAAGGGCTTTATTGTAGGAATTTGTTTTAAAATTTCATGCAAGCAAATTTTGAGAAGTTCTTAGAAAATTTTGTACGAGCAAAGCGAGCAAATTTTTGGATCTTTCTTTTTGCTACGAGCGAAGTGAGAGTTGCTTAGTACTTAAAAGGAGTGTTTCTTACATGAACAGCCAGCGAAGATATTTTTGTTAGTTTGTTATAATAAGCTTGCTGTAGGCAACAAGAACTGTTTTTACAAGCGAAACACGATAAGAAAAGTTTAATCCATGCAATAATTCTTCCTTCATTTTATAAAAATACGAAAAATAAAAATGTACCCTTTTTTTTTCCTGGAACAAAAACGTACCCCCCTTTTCTTAATACCACTCCTCCCCTCTCGGTCCAATTAAACGAACAGTCCCTTAATCTAAACTCAAAATTTTCCCGGCTGATATTTCAAGAGTTCTACAGTTCAGGAGAAGCGCTAGAGAAGGAACGGTCAAAGTTCTGGATTTCTTAAACAAAAGGATGATATTTGTCTATACATCACAGTGCACGATTAAACTTATGCGGCCACTAAATTAGAAAAATACAGTGGCCGATAGATCGTGTACGGTGGACTTCAAACAGATCATCAGGAGTTTAAATGATTATCCTTTATCTGATTGACAGATAATTTTGTACTTCTGTACTTCTGTACTGCAAATTCTAAGCAAGCGTAGCAGACCCGCCCTCGCTTCCAAGAAAGCTTTGCAATGCTCAACTTGGAAGTATTTCCTTCACTCACCTTCGGCTCTATGAAGAAAACATAATACTTCCCAGTTGAACCACTTGTACCTTCTATCTTTTTTTGCTTGTGTTGGCAATCGCTTAGATTTCTAGCACCTGGGGATCCAGGAGGGCCCTTTCTTCCTGGAGGTCCGGGAATCCCTGGAGACCCAGGAGGGCCTTTTGCTCCTTGAGGTCCGGGGGATCCTGGGGCTCCAGGAGGGCCTTTTGTTCCTTGAGGTCCGGGGGATCCTGGGGACCCAGGAGGGCCTTTTGCTCCTTGAGGTCCGGGGGATCCTGGGGACCCAGGAGGGCCTCGAGGTCCTGGAGAAACTGGAGATCCACTACTATTTTTCATTGCATTAATAATATCTGAGATATTTTTGATCTGTAAAACACAAAAAGGTAAAATTTTACTGATTTTACTAAAGATTATTCTTGAATATATCACATAACGTAATTATATAATTATTATATAGTAGTAGTAGCAGCAGCAGTAGTAGTATCAGTAGTATTGTTGTTATTATGATGATGGATATGTGTTCGAATCTCTCGTTTCCAATATCGGCCTCGTATGGCCTCAAAAATTTACCGCAATCTAGTGCGAAAATGAACTTGGCGTGATCCCTTTTTTTATTTCAATTTTGAAATAACCAAAGCTGAGTTAGTAAATTTTAATACAAATCTATATTCGGTTCTATTTCTAAGGAATTACCTTAACAATAGAACCAAAACGTGTTTCTCTCTTTAATTTTCAATTGCTGGGTTTCACTAGACGTCATTTCCGGTTTCGTGCGGAATTTTTATGAGCAAAATGGTAAGTTTTCAAAAGAAAAACTTTTTTACCCGGAATTTACTGATTGTTCTTCTTATACCCTGAACTGTTTTTAATGCTGGGAAAAAGTTAACAAACATTATAACGGGAACAACCACAATTGAAACAGAAAAAAAAAAAGGATTTCGTTTTACCTTCGTCATGAACGTAAAATTCATTTGAACCACTTTAGTCTTGAGCTGTCCATCTACTGACTGAAGCTGATTTATACTTGAGTTCAACAATGCTTCCACATTTTTCGCTCTTTGAATTGATGTGTCTAATTCAGTGTTCTTTCGTTTTAATGATTCTAAAGATGACCTTAAACTCACTTCAGCCTGACTTAACCTGTGTATTTTGGACGTAATCAACGAATCGTTTGTTCTTAAAAATTTAACAGCCACAGTCAGACCAATAACCCTTGCGTTCATTTCTTGTATCCCTATGGTTTTGCTATAGTTGGTTTCTTTGAGTTTTGTTAAAGTGGAATCAAGCTGAACTTGTTTTTCACGAAGTGCTCGCACTTCAGTCGTTATGTTTTGTTGGAAATTATTTTCAGGTGAATCTTTCTGAAAAACAAACAAACAAACAAACAATCGGTGTATATACAAAGAGAGAGAATGAGAAAAATATCTTTTAAGTTTACTTCGCTTTACTTCGCTTTACTTTGGTTTACTTTGGTTTACTTCCGTTTACTTCCGTTTACTTTGGTTTACTTCCGTTTACTTCGGTTTAATTCGGTTTAATTCGGTTTAATTCGGTTTAATTCGGTTTACTTTACAATACATTAACTGGCTACGCCTTTATTCATTCTCTCTAATTTACCTCTGTTGATTTTAAAACCCAAGGCAAATAAGCTTCCTCTTTTTAAATCATAGCAACTAACAAAAAAAAAAAAAAAAAAAAAAAAAAGCCGAAATTCAATTACCAATAATAGATATATGGTTTATAGTTAATTTATGTCCTTTTCATCATGTTGCGACTTCTCTAACTTTCTCATCAATATGCAAATATAACGATTTAAAAGGTAATAAAAATAACCGAACAATACACATCTTCAGTTACCAAGGGCGTTGGGAGCCGGGAAGGGAGAGGGCTGGGGAGAGAGGGGGGAGAGGAGGGGGGGAGAAAGACGTCTTCTTTCCGGCTCCCGACGCCCTGCCGGGTATCCGAAGGATGAACACTACATAATAAGCGGTTGGTTTTGCAAGAAAAAGCTTAAAAGCTACAAGTTTTTCACTGTGTATTTATTTATTTAATTCATATATTACTCAAGTCACCTTCGATCTTTTAATAAAGTTGTCAGTCATTTTCAAAGTACAGCTAAACTGAATACATTGAGCAGATTTCGTATTACTGTGAAAAACGCACGTTACGGCATGGATTCCTCCAGGCATACAAAGCAAAACATTATAACGTCAATTTGTCACGTCATAAAACGCTCAGGCAAATGGCTTCGTTTGCAAGCCAATCGCAAGGCACGCACGCCAATTCCCATCCAATCGCACTAGCACACCAGTCGCAGCTTGGCACGGTACGGCACGAAACAGCACGGCACGGCCGTATGACACTGTCGGAAAAAAAAATCGCAAAATCCAATCAAAACGTGGTGTTCACGGTATGGCACGTTCACGACTTTTTTCACAGCCACACGAAATCTGCTCTATTCTTACCACTTTTTCTCTTTCACCGCAGCCCGAGTACTTTGTTTTCATCTCTAAAATCTACAAGAGAAACACTGTTCACTGCTGTGCAGGCCGAAAGTCAACCAATCCACAAAAACTTGATATCATCAAAAGTAAGTATATGACAAAAATGTACAAGAGTAAGCGGCATGTGGCAAAAAATATAATTTGATACTTGATATTTTCGGAGTTTTAAGCTTATCGTGACAGTTCCTTTAGTTTTTATGTATTTGTGTATGGACAACCTTTTTGACAATGACTGTATAAGTATCGCGATTGTTCAGAATAAAAGAATGACTGCATCTTGTACGTATTATTCCTACGCATGTATTCATCCACCAGTCAAAACTGAGACTGTTTTATTATAAAGACACCTACCAGTGATGAAATGTTATTTTCTAACATATTCATTCTCTCGAAAATAGATGACGTAGAAACGTTTGCCGGTCGGTTAACTTTTGTAGTTTGATCCGTTGTTACTAAAAATGAACAAAATACAATGGTGTTTTAAAGACACATAAATGGTAGAATCTTAACTTTGGTAACGGTAACTCTACCATAAGCGAGCACGCATGCGGAAGGTGTTTGAAGTTAACCAGTATGGAGGGGAACAAACTCGTTCCCAGACCCTACCATCCTCTTCGTCTGCGCCGAGAAACAATAGGCTTTGGCTGCAATGGATTTTCAGTCCTAAAATCGCGGATGAGTTCGAATTGTTCATGCTCATAATATTAATTATTAACGGAGTTAAATTTGCACTGAGCGGTTTATGTGTAGACGGTTCAACGACAACGCGAAATTTCTTCGCGATAAAACTGTTGAGGTACGTTATAGAATGTAGTATAGATAAGCAAGGAGATAAAGCATTAAATAAGAAATAAACAGGCACCCAAGTGTTTGTGAAAATTTCTTACTGTTTTCTATAGTTTTAGCCAAACCAATTAAAAGGTGCTAAAAATCCACTGCCAGAAATTGTTCCTCGGTGATGCCGGACCACTTGGAGTCTATTGCGCGAGGGAAAATATACGGCTCTCAGGAATAACGCGCTAAAAGTACAAATGCACCGAGTAACTCTATTAGAAACGACTTTTCAATGTTCGATGAATTCCAATATATATAGTTATGTATATATGAAAAACCCTGACACCAGTAATATACGAAGAAAAAAAAAACATCCAAAAATATAAACCGATGGTGCACACAAATTCGTTTTTGCGAGAACTCAAAACCCTTCGTTGGGGATCCTGTTATCTTTCATTAGGTCTGTTATCTTTCACTAGGTCTCTAAGAACTGAGACTGGAAAATTTCCGTTTCTTTGCTCTTCGGGCTCCATTTGACCTTTTACGTTAAGCTACTGTGATCTAGCTTCACGTTTCTGATGTTATCTACCACGTTCTGATCACGTGCAATTTGCTGTGCATCAGTTTATTGTACAGTTTTTGTTCACGTGTTCTTTCTTGTATCCCATTCGGGAAATAAGTAATCATTTCCCGCTTCAGGATACAATTAGATTTAGTTGATATCACATGACCATTTATAAACCAATGAGAGAGCTCGTTATATTGAATAAATATATATACAGCTATATAACAATGGCTGTTGGCCGATTTAAAGTCATAACACACTTAAATCACGCCACCTGAGCACCTGCCAAAAATGAACTTTCCCTAATGATACAAACATCTCCGTGATGTTTACGACTAATAGCAGCAGCTTGGTTTACAATCATTTAGAACATACCGGGATTCATTTGTCTGGAAAAGTTGGATCGGTGCAAGACGTTCATTTCCGATAATTAACACTTACTATCATAATGACTGTGAGGACCTTCAGGCTGTATATCTTTTTCCACCGGCAATGCTATGCTTGTTAAAACAATCTAACGAATGGCCTAGCAAAGTTCAACAATTCAAGATCAAAATGCCAAAAATAAATTTGATCTGAGAATGAGTTTCCTCGGAGAACTAGAAATATGGCATACAACTAAAAGAAAGAGAATGTACAAAAAACATGGCTTTCAGAACAATGAGGATACTGTTGACAGTAAAATGGAATACTGCTTTTATCAGCCGGTGTTGTACCATTTTCTCCTGAAATCGACCCCTTGCACGCATGTGATATCGCTAGATCCCAATCTGGTTAACAAAACAAATTTCTACCCTCTTGAAAAAATATTTTGTCCTCCAACCATTGATTTTGCAACACGTAAAAGGATATCCGGTATCCGGTATGTAGTGAAACAGTCAAGAGTATTTTAAAAAATAGTTCAGTCATAATAAAGTTTAAAGTTTATGACAACAATACGAGGCTTACCATTACAGCTACATTTGGGCCCGATAATTCCAAACACAACTAAAATCACTAAAACCAAAGCGCTTGATGAAACTGCAAGAATAAGGCCGAGAATAAGCTTGTAAGCCCAATGAGTTTTGTTGTGATTAAAATTAGCAGAATCTTCCCGACACGGTGTGAGATGCCTGCCTCTTTCACTTTTTAAATGTGACAGATTAGTTTTAGTAGACTTGGGGTAAATTGTATTGTTCTTTTTACGTGCACAGGCGGAAGTACCAATGTGACGCATTTCGCGATCCTCGTAATCGAAGTTTAGTTTAAGGTGCTCTTTACTTTCACGAACAGCATTAAGATGAAGTAATGTCCTTTGAGAACAACCCGACGCTGGAAAAGACGAATCAAATTTTTGGGTAGGCTTTCCAGCTGTTGTCATCATCAAATCGCTCGTTTGATCTTGTTTTACTTGTTTGCGTCCCGAAGCCATAATTGACGTTTGGGAAACGTATATGAGACATCAAAAAATTACTTTAAAACCCTCAGGCACGTCAAGACTTCCAGATCTAGTCTGTTCGTTAGTAATGTGACCATAAAAATGTCTGCTCTCTCTCAAGAGTTGTAAAGCGGTTTGAGATGAAATATGATCAATACATGCATGAGTATGAGGAGAAAGGGTTTCTCTGATTGGTCAAATCGGTGAGTTTACAGCAACCCCTTTTATAAGCGACAATTTATTTTAAACAACCAGCTACCACCTCTTTTAAACGCGTACGACCAGAGATCACTTCTTCTATAACCTCTTTAGATGACCAGCAAGCACCTCTTTTAAATAAACAGCCTCTTTTAAACGACCAGAGAGTACTACCTCTTTTAAATAATGTTGTTTATCGGCTAATTATGAAACCTACTTTGTAAAGACAGACCCCAAACATACTAGGTGGTCGCTAACGAGAAGTTATATCTTCAGGACGTTCTCGGGTAAACTAACGTTATGTAAAACAGCAGTTTGCTCACTTTATTTTAATAGGCAAAAGACCTAAAATACAATTACAATGTTTCACTGAAAAACTAAACTTGTCGTTCCATTATGGAAGTGAAGTGCTGCGAGTTTACTTCAAGTTTCAGTAGCAAAGATTGCTATATCAATTTCATTCTAGAAAACAGTACAGATTTTGCGATACACCAATAACTATTTTACAGAAATGTGAACCACTTTAATCCGGCAATAAAATTTAACACGTATTCACCTTGACAAGACGATATTACATGTAAGATCCATATATTATTAATAGCGTGATACTATTACGTTTTTACAACGTAATTTATGTGTATTGATTCAGTCTGCACTTACCAACAAGCTACAACTGAAATAGTACAGCATTTTAAGGAAGCATTCATTTTTTTGGACAGGGGGTGGGCCGGAGGAATCCAGGGTCACCAAATTTCTACAGTAGCAAAAAGGGGGTCATTATTAGTTTTCTTCTTGAAAGGGGGGCGTTGGAGTAAAAAAAAACTGCCATGTAGGGGATGGGTCATGACTTTTTCACTTAACTTTTTGGCGGGGGTCACAAATGTTTTATTTGACACCCAGAAGGATTCCTCCGGCCCCCTCCCCCTTCTAAAAAATGAATGCTCCCAAAATGAATCGGTTTAGTTTATAGAAGTGAACTTCCACGAACAGTTCTGATCAAAATTCATTCTACCTTCCGTAACTTTGTCTACCTCTGAAAACGTAGCCAGAGAGTTAGTTTTCCTAATGAATGCTTCCAGCAGCACATTAATAGTTCCCCATACTGTAATCTTTCGATAAAAGAACACTTGAAGCGACTAAAGTTGAGCAACACGACTAATATATAAATGTAAACAATATGTGACAGCTTAACTCACATTCGTGTCCAAGATAGTTTGGGGACGATTGCCGCTGGTCATACATACTTTTGATGTGCAGCTTCAGAAATCTTCACATGGCGGAAAAGATCGAGCTGGGAAGCCGATAACAAAAAGCTCATGGACGCGCGGCCACATGAACACAGGATGTCAAGATTAGTGTTGCAGCTCGCCTGAAGGCTCGCAGCAAAAAATATTAGCAATAATGTTAATGGAAGTGTACAAGTTCCACAATAATGTGCTGTAAATAACAGTAAACATCAGAACAAAGTGTGACCTGGCGATTCTGGGCGACTCACATGTACTAAACCTAATTCTAAAGATGTCCATTAAAAAAAACTAAAAAAATTTAATGTATTTCTACTAAAATGACATTCAATAATTAACCTCACCCTGTTGGCTTGATTTTACCGTAAGTGGTACTTGAATTTACATATTTTGCTGTAAAAAATCGTAAACTTAAATCAATGAAAGCACGCGGAATTGACTCACTTTGCAGAGAAGATAACATACGAAATTTGCAAAAGATCAGCTACAAACAAAGAAAAACAATTATTTAAACTATTAATGCAAAGATTGAAAGCCGATGGCTCTTTCTTACCTATTTTAACTTGGATTATACTGACAAAGAATCCAGTAAATCATTGAAAGACAGTGCTCTCGTGGTCCTGGGTAGACCCCAGTATCCCACGAACGTACACACAGGAAGCCCACATACTTTTCTTAACAATTTGATCAACCAAAAAGCTTAGTCAATATCTTTAAATACTTGGTCATTCTTGGCCAGAAGCAAGACGATCAAGTTGCATGACGAGCAAGTTGGTCTAGTTCAGCAAGTTTGAAATCAGTGCCCATGTTGCCGTATGTTTTGTACTACGGGTCTTGGAAGGTGATGTGGATTTGAGTGCTTGCCTGCACTGGCAAGTGTAGATCGTCTAACCTTGTAGGCTGACTAGGAGCTTGGGTTAGTTGCTGCCCTTGGTTGCCCTATTCGTGGGGTACTGGGTCCTACCAGGGACCATGAGAGCACTGCCTTTCAATGCTTTACTGGATTCATTGTGCACTATTCTACCATGAGCTTTATTCATTAGAACAATAACATAAAAATAACTTATAACTTATTTTTACAGCAAAATGTATAATATGTAGCTCTAATAGAAAGATTGATCACTTTTCTTATAATATAGAGTAACTGTTGATGTTTCTTATCAATGCCAATGTCATTCATCATATCTTGGAAGGTGGAGCATTCGCTAGAGAAAACGCCAAGAGAGCTCATGGGGAGGTAACAAATTTAACACAACTGTAATCACTATTCAAATCTTTAGTTAAGTTCTTGTATTTTTCTCTTTTACGGATTGCATTTTTACAGGTTATATTTTTGCAGGTTCGATTCAAAGCCAACTGTTAGTTCTAGGACATACAGGCACTTGGGATGTATATGGAAGAGAAGATCTGGACAAAAAGTGTCACCAGATATAATTGAAGGGCTTGAAAAACCATTCACGTCAGCATAGAGTTAAGATAGATTATTATTAGTTGCAGATTGAAGGGAAGTGGTAATGAAATTTAGAATTGAGTCGTGTCTACAGGTAAATGCTGGCAACCAGCGACGACATGGAGGAGTGTTTCGGGATTAAGGCAAAAAGAGCAGTCAGGACTTTGTGATAATCCCCATCTCTGAGTAAACAGATTTTTACGTGAAGCAAAGCAATTGTTTACATAGAGAATAAAGTTGTAAATGTTCTTGGGTAGGTTAGACTGGACAGATGACCAAATAGAATTAACGGATGATAATGAAAACTCGATGACATTTGCTAAAAAGAAACTTTGAGATATTAGGTGGTGCAGCAGTTTATCTTCTTGATTAGACCGGAAATCTTTAAGAACTTTTTGGTGGATTTATAAACATCGTATTGAATATTAGTATGGCAACTGGAAGACTTCCAGAGATCTTTTATAGAATCATATCGTGACTTTTTCAATGAATTACGGACGACTTTTTGGCACTGAATGAATTTGACAGAAGGAGGACAAATACTAAGACCAAATTTATTACCCTCTAGAAAAACATTACTCAGTAAACTAGAGGATATCAAGCCATTTACGAATGAAGCTATTCACTATAGAATCAAAAAATTCATGAATAATTAATGAGGACAAAAAAAAAAAAAAAAAAAAAATCAGTACCGTGGCGGTGTCTTGATACAGTGATCCAACACTTGCATAAAATTAGCCAACTCTAGCTTTGAATTTCTCCACAAATTATTTATAAATTTTTGATGCTATATCAAACACTTGAAAGAGTGTTTGATCTATTACATGAAGATTCTTTATATAGATTATTCAGGTTTTGAAAATAACAGCTACAGTAAAATGCCAGGAGAGTTTAGATAAGACATAGCGGCTATACATGAGAAGTTTATTTTTAGGATGCCATGGCTTCATATCAATGTCATTCATCAGGTCTCGACGAGAGGTCAATTCAGATATAGTCCAGTCATTTTACGACAGTTTTGACCTCAACCTGTCACTAATTGCAACAGGTTTCTCAACGGTTTTAGGCTGGGATCGGGTACTCTTCGAGTTACGCGCTTCGAGCTACATGCTTTTCGAGTTATGCGCTAGACCACACCCAACTATTACGTTGTCACGCCCAGCGCATAACTCGAAGACACTAACGGTTGTTTGTGAGTTCGAATTATCCGTACATCGCGTAACTCGAACACAGTAGGAGGTTCTACGGAGTTCGAGTTATGCTCTATTGCGAATTCTAAGTTAAAACAGTAAAAGTGTTTAAATGATCCGGAATAAAATTAACAGTAAAAAACCCCAATGACTTTAAACAGGTAAATTCCCAGAACTGGCGAAGTTTTCAGTAAAACTACTTCTTCATTTGCATTTCCAAATGTTCTCACAAGGTATTTGACCTCAACTTACCTTGTTTACTGCTATAATCACGTATCAGCAATCGACCATCACACAATAATTACAAATCTTAAACATTCTAAATTTTTAAAGTTCTTACCTCATTTTAGCCAAATTATCTTTAAGACGATAATATGTAATTAATAATGGCTTACAAAAGAAAACATGCTGTATTAATCTAGTAGAATTCGCAGTAGAGCGTAACTAGAACTCCGTAAAACTTCTTATTGAGTTCGAGTTACACGATGTACGGATAACACGAACTTTCGAACAACCTTTAGCGTCTTCGAGTTACGCGCTAGGCGTGACAACGTAAAAATTGGGTGTGGTCTAGCGCGTAAGTTGTAGCGCGTAACTTGAAGAATACCCGCCCTCTTTTAGGCTCTGGAATATATGCCTTTCAACAAATAAAGTCCCAGAAAGTTCCATGAGGAGAATATGGTTAAAATTCAGGGTTTTTATAGTTCATACACATTAAATGCAAGCACGACATGGAAACGAGGCCGTTGCCAAATTGAAAAAAAAAAAAAAAAAACGAAAAAATAGGGAAGCATGGGTGGCGAAGCGGTGAGAGCGCTTGCCTCTCACCAATGTGACCCGGGTTCGATTCCGTCTCGGCGTCATTTGTGAGTAGTTTGTTGGTTCCCTCCCTTGCTTCGAGGGGTTCTCCGATTTTCAATTCCTCACTCCGTAAAAATCAACATTTCTAAATTCCAATTGGAATCCAGTGGACGAATAGTCAATAGTGTTTCAACATTCATCGAACATTCGAATTATAAGCAGCGGTAATACAAAGCTCAAATTAATATACAAAAATACACTGTAGCCGTTCGTTTCGCTCAGAAAGGGAATAAATATTTGCGTGCGTTTGCAATAAAACTTTAATTTATCTAACTATTTGAGTCTTACCTCAGCGTAAAGATGTTATTAGGTATAGAAGTGCAAAAGCAGGCTGAGGACGGGTTGAGAGCAATTGACGAGACAAAGTTACCAGAGAAGTTCAAAATCTGGATGATGCAGTTCGGGCTGTACCCACGTCTTGGCCTGGCCGCTGCGGATTTACGAAATTGCTTTGTCATGCAAGGGTCGAGATCATAGAACAGAAGTGCAGTCAACCCAGCAGAAAAGAAAGATGCAGCATGTAATGCGGTCAAAAAGAAGGAAGATGAGAGGAGAAGATTACACCATTTATTTATTTATTTATTTATTTATTTATTTATTTATTTATTTATTTATTTATTTATTTATTTATTTATTTAT